>JAGXCT010037171.1:288693-304234 GCA_022495035.1 Philopotamus ludificatus | reverse complement strand
GTAGATTCGATCAAAAATGGTCAGAGTGGAAAAACTAAGATGTTTAACCTTAAAACTTACATCAGAGATTTTATTCTGTTTTTATATCAAGACTTTAATCTCTAATAAGGCTAATTGTGTTATCGAAATTTATGATAAATCTCAACTTCGATTTTAAGAATTTAATTAGCAAAAGAAAATTAATGGATTACAGAAATATTGGTTAATTCGAATGCCCTGACAAGATTTAAGAATTATCACTCCTTTTGGAGGGGATAGAATAGTGAGCCCATCTGCTGTAGCGTAAAGACTATGAAGAACGTCACCATACTAGATACGATTAGAGATGGAAAATGCAGAATATTCTTAAGAGAATTGATAAATATTGTACTGGTTAAATATTTTAACAATTCTTAAACCAAAATACAAATTAAGATGATAATTCAACGGATAAAAATGAAGCAAAATTTATGAGTGTTTCTACAAATCCACAGACGACTCAACATGGCGTGTAGACAGAGTTTCGAAATGTATATATTAATACTTGGACTGCAGTCTGGACCAAAATTAGGACCAGTTGATTATAGTTGGAAATTTTGCAACTAGAATGAGTTGCAGAATTGTTGAAATATTAAGGGGATGTTAAAGATTTAAGGAGATGGACAAAACAAAAATAGCCATCATAATCGCCAACATCTTCTCGCGTTCACGAGCAGTAGATGCAATACAAGCTCGGCGTTTTATTTTTATTCCGCATGGGTTCAGCTTATGCAAAAAAAGTTTAATCAATGCTGCGATCCATATCAATCATTTAGATTAATATCGTCGATTTATTTTAACAATCTTTCTATAAAGATATTGCTGATTCATCATCCGCTATCTCCCCAACGCGATTTCACAATAACGTCGAAAGAATAATCAGCGAGCAATGAAATATGGATGCGGATGTAAAACGAGTGCGATCTTGCGGCACCGTAATTTGCGGAATGATATTCGCGCGACTGTATGAGGGGCGTTTACGCCTTATCGCAAGTTTAACGTCCGTCGATTTGGCAAGGTCCCGAGGTCGGGGTTGGCAATCGGCACAAAGAACCGCACTCCCCCGTTTACTGTTATATCCCGGGGCCTAATTCGGGCCAAATAATTATTTAACACAGGTCGGACCCGCGCGACAATAAATCTTTTATGCCGGCCACTGTGCCTTCGCCCCTCCCGTCCCGTTAATTTTGTAAGAGATTTTCCGCGTGCGCGAGTAGCGCGTGAATTTTTTTTTTCCCGGGAATTTCAAGCGGCTACATTATTCATACGTTGATCAGAGTACCAATAATAAATGCGGTGTGCGATAATTAGAAAATAAATGATTTGCACATGCGTATTTCGTGTGTTTTTTTTTTGTTTTCAGAATATCATATTGATTTTCTCATCTTTGGCTTCGTCAGTTATGTACTTGTGTTTTGACAGTCTTCATTTAATTAATAATTGAGCATAATATTTATATATAACATTTTTTTGCAAAATACTCACAAAGCATTCGACATGCCAAAAGGAATTGTATTGCATTATATAAATTTGTATATTTATTAATAAAGAAAACCCTTGAACTTTTACATTGAATGTAAAACTTCAGAAAAAAATATGTTGTCGCGTGTCACTCGGGGTTTTGGGTTGACATTTGTGACGGATACTAATTTTCACGGTCCAAATGTTGGACACTTCGTAAATATAAATAATAAATATATGTATAATATTTATCAAAGAAAATTTCATTCTATAAATCGCACTTTTAAAATCAGGCGTGGAGAAGCTTTTATTAAAAATATAAAACACATTTTTTTATAGTCGTAGGGGGATTAAACTTTTTTTTATTCTTTGATATGTTTGAGTTAATTTTTAATTCGCTTCCCTCGTGTCTTAAAATCGTGACTATGTGTATGGTTGCGTTTTTTGGAGAACCAAAATCATTGTTTTCTTAATATTTTTTTTCTTGCCATCTGCGCAACAATATTTTTTTTAAAAAGTTCCGATACTGTTTTAGTTTTTTTTTTTTTGACAATTTGATTTATTGGGAGATAAAATATTACATATATGCCCTCAGTAGCTGTTGTTAATAGGACGATCATATTAGAATTATTATAGCTTTAAGCTATGGCTAATAAAAGCTTATTATTGCGAATAAGATATAAAAATATATTTTCTTCACTGAAATTTGTATTTAAATCTCTTTTATTATTTATTTTTCTAACGAAATCACTAAAATACATAGTTATATTATTATTTGAAATATGTAGTATTATTCTAATTTAAATATCTCATTATCTAAATATTTATTTCGAGAATAAATATTTTATAAGGTTCTGCTTGATATTTGTCAATTGTTATTTTTTAAAAGTAGACATATTGCGACTACATTTTTAAAATTCTTTTTATTTTACTATTTGACGATGAAAAGATTGAATATTTTACTGGCCAGTGCCATAAAGAATTCCCAGAATTCAAAGATTTCGTCGAATGGCTGACCTATCCTAGTACTACCTTAGCTTAGTCCCTGGTGATTAAAATTATTATAACAAATTGTTTATTTACCTACAAGCTTTTTGCAAAAATATTCCCGCAATCTATGTCCCGACCATTTTCATTGTATTTATTCATAAATTTCATTCAAATGTTTATATAACCAAAACTATCATAACTTTCAAACTCATCGATTTTATTGGTATTGTTAGCACGAGCCATTATGCTGGGCTATAAAATTAAAAATAAAACTAATCACAAAAATATACAATTTTCGGAAAACGGATAAAATATACGTATGTACTATAAAAAAATAATTTTTGGACAAATACACAGATATTATAGAAGATGTTCACCTCATCATGACTCGACTATTTCAACTTCATATAAACTGCCTGAGGATAAATTGGCCAAACGTAGTTAGCCAAGGATGTTGGGGGAAATAAATCCAACGGCCACTATGTCCAGTCATAGGAGTTCAATGAGTCACAAATTTTTCCCTCGTCCGAAATCAATGGATTATTCTTAAAAAATAACTATTACTGATATTATGATCATGGTTTTAAAGGACAATGGACATGGGCATATCCGTTGCCCACTAAATCGTAGTAAATTTGGCCTGAGAATCACTACTGTCCGTTCCAATTTATTTTTGACAATTTGATTTTATTGCAATGTGGAGGGGGAGAATTTTATTGCAAAATGGGGATATCACTAAAACCCCCGCCCTTACTCCTCTGTCGACCAGCGTCACTCAGAATTCTCCGAGAGGTTACCCATCCGAATACTATCTGCGCTCAGTAACGCTTAATTAGACAATCATAATAGGGTTGTTGTTACCCTCAAGCTATGCTACATATATCATATATTAATATATTCTAAGTATGATTTTTGCACTCTAATAGTGAAAAGAAGTTTTGTTTTGTCAATAGAATATGCATTGTTTCCACTAGTCCCCTACTTATTAACGCGGTATTCACAGCTATTTATTGTAGTAGATGTAATTTTCTGGTTTAATCTTGACTTACGTTCCCATTCTGCATGCGCAAGGGTAATTACATAGCTGGGGCAAGTATGGGGGAGGGCTGTAATTTGGTTTCGTCTTGAAATTTTGCCTGACTGCCGAGACAAACAAGTGTATAGGCCTAGGCAAAGGACTCGGGGGTTTTGCATGTGCCCTATACATAGCAAACCGGATTACCTGGCGCCATTTAAACGGCAATTGCATTTCACGCCCTGAACACCAATTGAAGCCCGCGGTGTTAATTAAAGCGCCGCGATCTAGAAGTGTCGCGACGCCTCGTTCTGGTGGATGTTTGCGATTATTTTTAGCACAAAAGCCCGTTCCGTTTCGCCAAATTGCTTAATGTAATGTAAACTGAGGGCTCCAATTTATATTCCAGATTTATGGAGCGATAGAAACGGGCGCCGATCATTCATTCATGTTTGATCAGATTATTTTTTCATTATGAAAAACCTGCGAGCGATTCAATTTTATTATGTTACTATTCGCATAATGTGTACAAACGAAATTTTTGATTTATATCCAACTAAAATAAATTCAAACGCGGGTATATAACCGTCGAAATTTTCTTATGTGCGCAGGATAAAAAGGCAAAAACCAAAACCGATCAATGTGAACCCTTCCGAATTTGATGATGAAACATCCCAAATCCCATATTGTCAGCAAATTGATTTCTTCCTGGCACAAAACGCTGTCCTTTTTCATTCCATTTATTAAATGGAAAGAGTTTTGCTTTGAATTTCGATTTCCTTCGTGCGTTTGATTTTAATGCATAAAATTCGAAATCTTTCACATAATTAAATCCGACTTATCCACTTATCTTAATTTATTTTTAAATTTAATTTAATTAAATGTCCACGAAAACACTTTTAGTCTGACTTGCACCAACCAATGATATAATTAAGAATTTTATTCAGAGTACACTATCAACTCAAAGCAGATGTTCGCTACACAAACGCGAACTTTGTAATTATCTACATAAATCATTATTTTGTTGTTATTCGCCTATATTGCACATTCGTGTTCGCTCAACTTTAACGCAAGAGTTTTGCGTTTGCATTCGGCAATAACCGAGTTTGCTCGGTCGGAAAATAAAAGGACTAACATACTTTGGCACGATTCCCAGTTTGAAAGACACGGCCGACTCGGCATCCTTTCCAGAATTATCGCCAGATTCTGGCCATCGACACCTCGAGACGAGTTCGTGCTCGTTTTATGCTACATTTCCGTCCTTTCGTGTCGACATGTTTGTTGATTAATTCTGAAACTATGTAGTGTTTCAAATCAGTAGGTGTGTCGTAAGAGATTCCCGCTCTCTCTCGTTTTCCAGCTAGCTAGCTAGCTATGGGGCTAGAGGTAATTTAGCCAGTCTCGTAAACCGGAGGAGGAGATATATCAGAATTAATTAAACAAGTAATAAGCGCTCCCGTTGCTAGGAAAATGTTGTTTTCTTGTCGCGTCTCACAGTGCCTCCCTGGCGTCAACGCAGATGTATACTGAAACTTTCGTTATATATCATCCAACGTAGATAACAGCTGTGTTATACTGCCAGGTCTAGATTATTAGGATTTCAGTATTTATTTATTTATCAATTTTAATAAAATAAATACTTAATATACTAATTTAAATTATTATATTAGGGGGGACTAAAGTAACAACCAATTCTTAATCTGCATATTAATACGCTCATCTTTCGATTTACGCGGTTTTGAACATATCTTAACTTATCCGTCACGGCGGCTTGAAATCAACGGCATCGTCCGAAGACTATATATTTATAAGGGAAAATAGACCCCAAGCATTTCATGTCAAAATATTGATAAATTCTTCGTCAATATCTTGAATTTTCTTTGCTTCATAATTGGGTCGATATTTTGGATTTTTAAATAATCAATATGACGCATAAATGAAAACCGCACTAGGTGATGTCCCGCCGCAGACTGAGCACTCGCCGCACGTGTTAATCGCACGGCTTCACCCGCACTCGACACATCGTACCGGATACGAGCGAGATAAAACATCACGCCCGTGGCAACAGAAGCAAATATTGCTGTTTTTATTTTTTTTCGCAATTGACGTCAATGATTATTTATTTATGTTTTAGGCTTTCTTAAACAAATACAAAAAGGTTGTGACATGTAGGATTTAGATTAAAAGATTCGAGAAAAATCAAAAACTTTGGGTCCCAAATAGAGCCGACAATCGACACGGCTACATAAAAACAAAAAAAAATCACTTTGATAACAACAATCAGAAAAAGGCTTTGTGATTGTTGTTATTCGGATAGAAAAAATAATAAATGAATTACGTTACAATTTAACTAATCAATTATGTATTCTACATCTTTTTCTACAATCGCTTTTCGTTTGTTAATTAGTTTTTTGTTACCTAATTCAAAAAAATGTACTTTTTGGAACAATAAATAAATCAAAGTTGTTTAGATATCCATTTTTATTTTAGATTGTTTTCCGTTTTAAAAAAGATAATAGTCCTTTGCTGTAGTGTTCGGAGAATATGGTGTGTGAGGACGAAGCTCCAGAAAAAATCCATTGATTTTTCTCTGCGTTAACCTGGTGTAAATTTAGCATTCCTCCATTATAAGGGCTAGTTACTTTAAAGTCAGTGCCTCTTTCGTACGATCTAGCTAACCGCAATCGTCCCTGTCGTAATTGGCTACCCACAAACAGTTCATAACGCATTACGCCCTTTATATCCCACCAAATTCATATCATGTTTTAGGGTGTAATGCTATTCTTGGGGTAGGAATTTTTCAGATTTTGTGCTCAAACACTGCCTGCCTCAGTTTGTGTTGACATAAAGAATGCACTTTTCATCTTCAGTGACAATCCGACTTAAAAATGATTCATTCTGTTCTCTAATCATTAACGATTGCCATATTAAAATGTCCCTAGCGAACTTACTTCTGACAATTTATGATATTAGCATATTTAGCAGGTTGACACCTTTCCAATTTCCCAACACCTATGAACTGATCTACGAGCAATAGTCGTATTATGTCCAAGATGAAACTAAAAGCATAATATAGTATTACTGAATTACTTACTAAAGAGAACCACTAACACTACCACTATTGATGAACCCCGAAGGAATACTATAAATATTTTTAGTTTACAAAAATACATTTCTTCAAATGTAAGTAAAAAACGGAAAGACTTATTTAACAACCTTCTATATTTACAATTAAATAAATATTAAAATATATTTATTGTACAAAACTGTTTATATAATAACGCAAAATATTCGAAATTGAATTTAAAATCGTTTATTTTAAACAATGGCGAAGCTTTCTGTATATTTTTTTTGCGTTTTCAACAGTTTGAATAGAGTTCAATTTCTACGTATCCATCAATGTCCAGCGCAGGCGGACTCTCTCAATTGTACTCTCTTTATTTTTCAATTCCACTCCGCAATCAGCTCAAAATAATTGAAACATGTCTTTTTTTTAATTATTTTAAATTCAATTAATATCAAACAAAAAACGTGGGCGAAAAAATTCCATAATTTATTCGTTATGCGGTGTGAGGTTGTTAACACCAGCACGAAAACGTTGGGTAGTAAAGGATTTTGTGGCCTAAGCCTGTACCTGGATGCGCCCAGGTAAAGTCCCGCGCATATGATATAAATATGCGAAACAATTTCGCGTGTTATACCCTTTTTGTTACCTCTTTGCGTTTATATAATATTTAGGATTATTTTAATTTAGACGCTTTAAAATTTCATCCCCCCCTATTGTGCCCGCTGCAATATTTATCGGCGGAAAAGCTTGGAACCCGAAACCTTAGCGATTGTATTTGAATGGCAACTTGGGTTACTTGTTCGTGACACATGTATATTGGATATTTTCAGAAGGAAAATTTTTACAACGCAGAAATAATGTAAACATTCGCGTTTTTTGTCATATGTAAACATATGTTTATATATAGAAAGATGTTTGATAAAAAATATGTTTTTGAAGGGATGAAATTCGTATTGAAAATGAATTTCGTGGTGATGGCTGCTATTCAAAAACTATTAAAGGTAACAGTCAATCGAATTTTTCTTGCAATATGTGAATATATTTTATATTAAGATTGAATCATTTGAGAAAAGCTTCTAAAATTTTAGATATGATTTTTCAGACATAATGGAATATATTTTCTTAATAATAAAATTTAGCTAAAAATTTCTTTGCTTCAAAAATACCCTTCAAGTATCATATACAAATTAGAAGAGTTTTCTTCACATGTATAATAAATATATATTTTTGTATTTAATGTTATTTTCTCGTGTTTGTTATTGGAATATCAACACTTTCGAGATTTCAGATTTAAGCATAATTTCAAAGTCTCAAAATTAGCATCATTAGGTATACGCGCGTGCTACAACAGCCTCCCGCCTGTCCTAATTATTTTAAATTGGCAACGTTTGGCCGTGTTTGATTCCGGGTTGTGTGTTGACACATCTCGTGCTGAGTGGCAGCCCTTGTATTTTCATAAACGTCGTAGATTTTATGCAAACAGCCAGTTCACAATGGCTATGACTTAATTAGAACGGCGCGGTGGAGGCGGGAGGCTGACGCGCTGGTAGAGAGCGGCGTCCCGTCTCGCCCCCCTCCACCGCGCAGATCCCTAGCTTTACGAGAGCCTATTACCATAAGCGCAAATTTGTGCCTTTAATATCTCAGGCCTTATAAATAACGCGCATGACTCCACCGCGGATGGATGCGCTCAGCCGTTTAACCTAATGGCACATCCTTCGGCCTTTCGGGCACAACAATTCAATTTCGCGTGCGATTAGATCGTTAGCGACGTATCGGCTACCCCCAAATCGGATTATCAAATTTAGTTTTAGAGGAAAGTGCTCATTTTCAAAGCTTACGAGGTTGGAGAATATGCACAAAACCTTATATCGAAATTTTATCCAATAATATCTAATATTTCTACTGATTATGTCTACATTGTAAAATCACATTACGATGCTTGAATTTACTTCAGAATAGACATAATATAAGAGAATACTTAAATATTTACCATCCTTTTTGCAACTCCAACACACACATATTTAATGTAAAAAAAGTTTCGAATTTTATAACAAAGGTAAACTTTAAGTTCCTTGCGTTTTCTTTTTGGATGACTATTCATACGTAAAATGGATCTAAAATTTATTCGTCATCTGTTGAATTTTTTTACTCTTTCGCTTTTATATTTTCTCTTTTTCACATTCCTTGTATAAAATATAACAACAACCTTGCGAATCCCTAAAAAATAACGTCTCTATCGTAATTTTACCGCGATTGAGTAAGGTTTGGTACGGTAAACCCTCCATGACGCTACCTTATATAGTGCGGTTTTCTATAGCAAGTGTTAAAATCAATCCTATTCTGCTCCCTTCTAGGGCTCTGTTTTGTGCTTAACTTTCGTAAATATGCAATATTGTAAATAAATATGCTCATAGGAAGAATATTAGCTTTTTGTCCTATAATTTTGCTTGTTAAATTCTACTGTTACTGTCTGATCATCATAAAAAACACAACACTTCAGGGGCATTCAATTAATCAAGTCAGAAAATATCTTCTCTATGTTATGAAACAAATCGTGGCTAAGAAAGTTGACCTACCTTTTTTAAATACA
This sequence comes from Philopotamus ludificatus, assembly GCA_022495035.1. Classification (NCBI taxonomy): domain Eukaryota; kingdom Metazoa; phylum Arthropoda; class Insecta; order Trichoptera; family Philopotamidae; genus Philopotamus; species Philopotamus ludificatus. The sequence goes on along the minus strand of JAGXCT010037171.1, from coordinate 295,090 downwards.
TAATAATCTTTTCAGTATTTTGAATCATTCTTCAGCCACGAAACACTCGCTGAGCTAGCCGAGGCTTAATTAACCTTTGTCTCACACGTGACGTGATGGCTACTCTTTTGTGTCCATACTGCGGGAACCTAAACCGTCTTGGTATGCGGTTTTTGTAAAGAGTTTCCCTCTTTTGGCCGTTGCTGGCATTGGACGTGTATCTTCCACCCTGTTGGGATCGGCTTTTATCCTCCCGACTTATAAGAAACTTTACACCCACTAAAAGAAAATGAATGAAACGCCGCGATGAACTCTCTTGTTTCGCTTTATTGGTAGTTTCGATATACGTTGCCGCGCGAAATAAAAAAATCAATGCAGTTGAAAATATTTTTGATTTATTACAAAATAAAATTAAAAAGCCCTAACCCTAAATTTTGTATGCCATGCCTAGTCTTTTATAGCGTGGTTCCTATCTCTGCGCTATAGAAAGGTTGACTGTATTCGAATAGATTAATTCTTTATGACATTGGCCAGGGGGTGAGTGGCTCTTTGGAATTTACTATCATGACCTTCATCCATTGTCAAATAAATAAATAAAATAATATGCGATTGATCATAACATAAGAAATTTATCTATTCCGAAAGCACTAACAAAAAATGATGTTAAAAATTCAGATTCGACATGAAAGTAGTGGGAAAACCCCGTCGAGTCACACTTGACACGAGCGTGCAAAATGTTAATCATAAATATCTTTAAAAATAAACCACCGTTTCTATATATAATATTAACTATCGCTGGGGGAGGTACAGAGTTATGAATGTATTAGGTAACTGGTTTGTGACTCATTCTATTCGTTGATATGTAAGATCGTGACCTTTCACAGTGGTATGAGGAAGAAGGGACTTGGAGGCTATAACCTCCCTTTAAATTATTTTTACATTCACGCTAAATAAATATAGATATTGATATTTGTTTGTTTTAAAATATCATTTTTATAATTTATGATTCCAAATCTAACCTTTAATCGCAAATGAACATAGTTTTCCCTGTATGTAATATTATATATATATATATATATATTACGAAATTTTCGATTAAATATTTTATGATACGATAGTACAGATACAAAATGGATACAAAGCTTCAAATATTTGAAACTTGTGCAATTGGTGCTTCACTTGTAGGAATTCGGCGGTTCAGTATGGTGTCGCAAGTATTCGCTCGAGTTTCCGAAAATGTTTCGGCACGCCATGTTAACAGTGTTGCCAACCCTGCCCTGCAACTCGATTGCGAAATGCACTTAAACGGTTTTACAGTGCCCGCTTTTATTTCCCACGCTCCGAGGCTTTGGCGACTTTGTACCGGAAACCTCCTTCCCCTGAAAGTTTTTCTTCGTTTTCCCTCATAATGCCATTTTGAATTTTCCTCTTCCCGACGCTCTCTCGCCCCGGCCGACGTCGCTTCGTTTATTTTTTCCTCTTTCATCGCGCCTAATATACATTTTTCCATTTTGATGCTATTTTCATTTTAATTGAAACATTGACGCTGTAAATATTATACAGCTCGGAAAGGAAATCGATTTGCTAGCCTCAGGTGTATATTATACACGTGAGTCAGACTGGATAATTACGGCAAACACAATAAGTGGTCCGATTGTTGTTTCATCATCCAGAGGATAGTGAAATTGTCATGTATTTGCATACCTGTTCTAAAGACGCTTCTGAAACATGATGCAACGCTGAAACGCTCTAAGCGCCTTCATTTCCATAATAATATTGTCGCACAAGAGAGCACCGTCCATGACTCATGCAAATGTCTCCTTGCGCAAGACGTGATGAATCACGTTCGCGTTTGCAGTTATTCGCCACGTGCGACCCGATGATGGATAACTGCACGATAGTGTTATCGGGGTGCAGTGCAAGTATACGGTCTACACTTTGGCTGCGCATGCAATATTCATGGGTGCAATGGGCGCCGACTACATAAGTGATGAAGCTGGTATCGGCTCCCGGGTCCGGAACTTTTTACCCGTCCTCGCAGATTGAATATTAAGGCGGCGGCAGTGCGGTCGGCAAAGGGAATAGCTGATGAGGCCCGCCGGCTCCGCGGAAATGAGCTCTCGCTACAACCTCACTACGTCCATTCACTGCGCCCTAATTAAATTCATAGCAAATGACATGCGACGGGGTGGCTCGTCTCGGCTACATGTGACCTCCCTCCCATTCGGAAATTAAAGCTAAACCATCCGAGAGATATTTATACTTGTTAACGAAACGTAAATCCTTGAATATATATATATATACGTACAAGGTTGTAAAATGTTTTTTCTCATTTTCCAATTTTCCTTCAGCGATTTCTTCTTTAATTCTTCAGAGGAAACGCTGCCTTTACGTGATTTTATATTTTCGAACATACGAAAAATTCTTAGGGGACCATGTCCGACAAATACGAAGGCCGAGACATCATAACGTTGTAATTTTGTTTATCCAAAAATTATATTTTACAGTATTCAAAAAATCAATTTATATACTGTACTCAGTATCGATATTTTTACATGGAAAACACTAGAAAAACGTGTTCCGCGAATCCCTTTACGACGTTATTCCCCTACTATTCGTTATTACACCAGCATAGAAAGCGACGGTCACCTTTCTTAGCATCTTGATACTTTATTTTGCATCTTGAAACCACGTTATTCCACTGAGCACGCGCAAAAATTCAGCGTCAACGTTGGCTTACCAATATAAACGAAAGAGACATAACCTAGTAGGTAGTAACTAGTTGGTTATTCCACAAAAAACTAGATTTTGAAAAAATGTGGCACGCATTTAATTGTTAATTGGAATTGACATTTATCGCCACGAATCCGAAGAACCGTAACAATTGTCTTTCATCTCTGACTATTATTTCGCTTATATTTTATTTAAAATATAAAAAATAAGGTGAGGTAAAAATACTAGATAATAAAAAAGTGACAAGCGGCAAGTGGTTCAAAGAAGCTGTGAGTCAGTATGACTCCACCGAGTCGCAGCGCGACACAACGCTTAGCGACGCGTCCCCCCTCCTTCCTCGTTGCCGCCCCGCATCCATTCAATACACGACTCTAGTAGCGCTGACGAGCAGAGAGCGCTCTTGCTCTTCACCACGCGGTGTAACACTAAATATAAATTTAAGTTATATTTTCATATACATAATATATAATCAATAGACACATATATATTAATATATAAGGGAAATTCTTTACAAAAAACCGCATTCCAGGACGCCTTGGGTCCCCGCGCTATGGACACGAAAGAAGAGCCCTCACATCACGTGTGAGACTGAGGTTCCGTCGGCCTCGACTGCCAGTCGAGAGCCTGGCAATGCCTTTTCTTCAGCGAGTGAGAGCTTTGTGGCTGGCAAATCATGATGATGATGATATAAAAATATATTGTTTCTCAATTTGCTTGGAGCTGCAGCTCCGCAGTGTATATAGACGAGTTCTTTCAGTTTTTAGATATTTATTTTATATCATCTGACATACTATTGCCATTAAAGTAGTTTTAGATCCTAAATGGACGTACTTATCCAGATACAATCCATTAAATATGTACTAAAAAAGTCGTAGCATAATCAGTTACTCTCGCATTTATTTGACAAAGGCTGAAAACTTTTTAGTTCTAGCTCTACTCAGCCAATTAGGTCAGTCATTACTGCTGCCAATCAGCGACGTATCAAAGAGTTTTTCTTTGCTGTCACGGATATAGCGTCGTTCCAATTCTTTTTTCATTGTCCATTTTCTATGTATGTATTAAATATTGTAAATATTTTATTTCATTTTCAGGCGTTGACAGCTTCTTCGGGCAACAGTGCAGCTCACTTCGAGCCGCAAGTCGCGGCGTTATGTGATCCGGGTGCAGCATATCATCCGCAGTTCATGAATGACCAGGGTCGTTGGGAAACCGATCTCACGTCCAAGCCCACAGCTGGATCATCATGCATGAAAGACAAAATGGACATACTAGACTACTGTAAAAAGGTGAGTGGAACGTAAATAAATAAACTCGAACGTAGCTTGCAAACTATATAACTAATTAATAGTTAAATCGCCCAATTAGATTCGAACTCGCATCCCGGAAACTTTCCCGTAACGGAAGTTGCCGCTCTCGATGGCGCACTATATTCACCTTGCCGGGATTACGAAAATTGGACTCCAAAAACCTCTCCTGCTACATATATGTATATACAAAAAAACCATTAATCTAGTTACATTAGAGATAAATTGTGTTTCGATGGTAATACGAATGATTAGTATTCTCTCCGTTGACAAAACATAGTAAATTCGGGTAATTTATAGTCCGGGCGTTTTTTAAGGATTAACGTCACGTTTGAAATAGTAGTTCTGTTTTATGTATTCCGTGTATTTTGAGATAATTAAAAATGATTTTTTAATAAAAATCCGATTGTAGCGTACTTCATCGTATTGTGTTAGTAATGCTTGCGGTGTAAAGCTTCATTTACATTTGGTTGCGAAATTTACTACGGCTTATTGTCGTCTTTGAAGATCATAGCATTTTTCGTAACAATAGAATTTGCGTATTATTTAAAAAATGTATGTTGTTGTGAGATACAATTCATTTCAGTCATGATTTATCTACTTTTTTAAGGACAATATTATTTAAATATATATCTAAAGGAGCAAGATAAAAATTTACGGTATTTTATTCTAAATGGCATTACAACAAAGATGCTATAACTCATAAAGCATTTATTTAAATTATAAAAGAAAATTCATCTTTATTTTAACATTATCTTATCGTAAACTGTGCTTAAAATATATTTTAACGAGCTGTGAAGAATCTATGGTGTATATCAATATTTTGCAGTGGAATAAACACCACACGAAGAAGATAATTATATTAATATGCCAACATATTAGCATATTAATACCATTTTCCCGTCATAGCACCTTCGCGTGCTTCTAGTGCTCTAAAATAAAATCTTTAAAAACTGCAATTAGAGAAATATTAACCAAGTTAACTTCTTATTACAATAATATATTCAGTGATAAAATAGAGGAATATTTTAAAAGAATGTGGCCCCGCCCCTGATAACTAGAGAATCCGGAAAACTACTCTGGCACGCAATGTTTCCTGGAGGTCGCTCCTCCGAGTCCATAGTAACCGCTCCCAGTTTTAGTTAACTACGGCAATCACGTAACATGATTGTTGATACAATCTAAAATAGCGCTCAACATTCTAAACAATGATTTTCTAATGTAGCAATTGAATCAGAATTAGTTACACCATTGGTCATCAACATTTTAATAATCACCTTCAAAATTTATTGAAAATTTAACATAACTACCATCAAAAAAATATTTAAAGATTTAAAGCAGATTAAGTATGGATGAACTGAATCAATGCATAGTTATACATTTTTTTAAAATTATTACTCATCTTATTTTAAGAAAAAAACTTTCCGGTATAGAATCAAAATCCTTCGAGTGGTTTTCGACTTGATTTCAATATATTTGTTTGGTTTCGTTATAATTCGAATACGTTTTACTCTTAAAGTGTGCTTCGTGGACCCAAAGAGAATATAATCGAAAGAAGCAAGGTCTAGGAAATATGAAGGGTGTGGTAGAACCTCCCTGTTTAACTGTTTTTTCTTGGGTCATTAAGGCTTTATGAGGGCGTCTTTTATCGTGGTGAAGAATTATTCCCTTTCTGTTCAACAAAATCGGACTTTTTATTTTTATGTTCTCGTTTAATCTTTCAAATTGTTGACCAATTCCATGTATTTCTCCGCTTTTTTTTGTTATCTTCTGGTAGTACGTGCGATACCCAAATTCCCATATTATTTATTTATCCAATGCTTTGCAAATGTCACTGTACAAGGACCTCAGAGATCTGAGTTTCTGCTATAATTCGTCAATGGTTAATTGAGGTTCGGACTCATCAAATTTAGAAGCTCGTCCAGATTCAGGTGCATCTTTTAGATTTCTATTACAATAATATTAATCTTAATACTGATAAATAATGCCAAACAATAGTTCTAAGCAAAAAACATACAGACATGTTTTAATCATGTATTAATCATTTTATTACTCTCACTTCAAATCTTATTTGTGAAAATCAAACCAGATCTTATAGGTAACAATGAATCTGCGACTTAGTACTCAGATAGATTAACCTTTCAGCGAAACCTAGGAATTCTTAATGACACTGGCTATAGTTTATACCAGTGCTTCCCAAATTATGGGCCGCGGCCCTCTGGGGGGTCGCAGGTTTTATGCATACCACTGTAGGTGTGCATTCCATTATAGGTGTGCATTCCACTGTATGTATGCATTCCACTGTAGGTGTGCATCCCACTGTAGGTGTGCATCCCACTGTAGGTGTGCATTCCACTGTAGGTATGCATTCCACTGTAGGT
>JAGXCT010037171.1:257337-279848 GCA_022495035.1 Philopotamus ludificatus | reverse complement strand
TACCATCATAGTAGTGTTGAATTGAAATGGAAATGTTTAAGTCCGACAAGTTATGAGATATATTGAAACATTATCCAACGACAATAGAGCCTCTGTTACAATTGCTTAATCCATTTTTGCCTAGTGTTCCAATATTGGAATATTTTGTTTTTTTAACACCACTCCAATATCCATTGATTTATCTATTATTTATAGCTGCTAAACGTGAGAAGCATATACTAACTTTTACCCCATTATATGCCTAGTGTTCAAGTAAAATATCATATTTTGTGTCATTGTGTCAAACCAGGCAAACGAGATTTTAAAATTCCTTTTTTGGGATTTTAAAACCGCGTCATATCGAAATGACGCTAAACCAGTCCTTATTTTGTATTCATTTGATTTTGCTTTTGTTCTTAAACAAATATTTTATGTAAAAAAAGTTTCATAATTATCTAAAACCGCAATAATAATACAATATACTTAGAATCATAGTGTTTCTGAAAATTCTGATTGATATTTATTAATGGAATACTTTATATAAAGTAGTTATAAAACTTTATTCATTTATTTTATTTAGGAAAATATTCTTTAATATAATAAAAACGAATAAAATCAAAGTAATAAGTTATAATAATCAAATAATCGCAATAAAAAGTTTTATAATTGATTTAAATAGGTGGAAGCAATGGGTTTTCACAAATAGGATTAGCGTCATCTTTAACATTTTTTTATGTAATCATCGATCATTTCATGATGAATTTGCATTAATTTTACACCGCATTAAAAAAGACGCATTAAATAGGCTTAGCTGTATATTGATATGCTGAGATCTGTATCATCATCGGATTAAAATAATGAGAGTAATATTAACTATTTAATCAAGTGCTTAGATGCTCGCCGTTTTGTAAGAAAAAATACTGCATGTGGATGATTACATTGCACTTTTTTAATAAGGAAAAAAATATCGTCTTTTGAAATGCAGTAGTCTGTTTCACTAAGTCATCGAGAATTCTTAATTGGTCCTTATGTAAAATTAGACATTCTCGTATATCTCAATGCCATAGTGAAATATTTCGTTTATTTCAATTAATTAATTAAACTGATTAATGTATATTTCGAAATTCGTGTATTCATTAATTAATTTGATAACTATGAGTAATATAACGCGGTTGTATTGTTGTTATTTATAGTTTTTTCGAATTGTTGTTTTTATATTTATGTACCGAATCTATCATTATCAGATTTTATTTTGTTATATCTCGATGCTGGATGATATACGCCCGACATGATTCATATTTGTATCGAGCGACGCTTCATGGGGCGCTAGTTTTTTTCTCATATAGTTTACACGGTTAGAATTCACTTCACGGAATTCAATTCTGGCCCGGCTTGTTCCACCCCGTCTCGCTTCCAGATTTTCTTCTTATTGTTTCCTGCCAAACAATATTCGCGAAGCTCCGCCATAACGGAGTTTATGACTACAATACGCCCCCCTGTGCCACGGTATGAAATTTTATTTGCGATTTTTTTCGCGATACCGCGTCGAAAACGCTTTCGCCACATAATAGTTTATCGAGTTGCGCATTTTTTCGCCCCTCACACTTCAATATTAAACTTCGATCTTTGCGAATAGTTCGGCGAATGTTTTTATTGTCGTCCCCGTCGTAAATCAATAAAATACACCCATTTTTTAACCCGCTGGACGTTGCGACCTTTCATAGCTAATGATGCAAAAGTGTGTTGGTTCTAGAAAACGCTTCCATATTTCCATAACGGCGTATTGTTGTGACGTATGGCAACTTTTATTGGCGAGCGTTTGCGACCTTTGAATGTGACCTTAATATGATATTTTATTGAGGCGTCATATTGAACTTACGACTTAGCATTTTCTTTTTCGCATCCTCGAAACGGGTTTTTAATGTGTTATATTTGCCCTCAAACGAGATTTTCTTTCGCATAAATGATAACGCGCGGAAAATCGGAAAATTCGGAATGTGTTAACTTTTCGATACAATGGCCGTAAAATACGACCACACATATTTTACCAAAGTTATCTCACTTTAATACTTAATGTTGATAAATATGCAATGTAACTTTGTCTTGTCTACTCCAGTTAACTGGATGTTTACTGTTTGTTTTAGTCTTAATTGTTTGTATTGTCTGTGCTAAGCACCCATTGTTTTGCCAACTTACGCATAAATAGGATTCCTTCAAAAATTTCGCACGTAATTATGTTATAAAATGTTTATGTCACATCACAACATTTTTTTTTCAATAAACGTCAGATGAAATACGCAATATACATTTGATGATATATTACGTTTGTCATATTTTTCCTCTGAACTCAGCGTTTCATCTTAAAAATAATGTAAGAGACGCCCAGAGCATTGTTTCTTCATCCCTCGAGTAAAATGTCGAAATAATTCCTCTCCTTTATTTTGGCATCTAAAAATATATTCATTATTCATTCATATTATTTCAAATAAATTTCCACGGCAAAAAAAAAGGAATAAAAACAATACGTTGGATTTTCCGTTGAAAACTTTGTACTGTCAATTCAGATTTCGAATCATTATTTACGAAATAGTCGTCTAGAGTTTTTCTGTTGCAAAAACTCATAAAATGGTCAATGTTTCTCATTTTTATTGCCTTTACCGAGCATATTGTTTCCGTTTGAACGTTGTTAGTATTTTTTTTCATCATGTTTTCCCATTTTCCGTTCGGTTTAACCGATCACCATTCATCATTGCCTCCTTGACTGTCGGTAAAATTCTATTAACGGAAAATTATCACGAAATCGGTTTACACTTGTACGTTTTTATTTACCGTCAAATAATATCATGAAGATGATATATTGTGTTGCGCACATATTCGCAATATCTCTCTCATTTTTCGCATTTTTTTCTGCCCCGTTAACAATGCCGAAATACCTGACATGCCATTCAAACGTATCGAACGATATTTTTGCCCCGATACATAGACTGCATAATAATAATTTACAGAGTGAATATATCCAGATATTGTTTAATATATCTATTATATCACTCGATACAATTTATTATATTAAATTAATTATGCTTTTTATCTTTGTTGTGATACTTTATATAAATATTACGCAAACCGAAAATTATTTTTCAATTAGAATCCTGAGAAATGCTGGTAGTTTTTTCTTTGAAGAATAATTTTATATAATCGTGGAACGCTTCGAAGGAAATGGAAATTTTATTGCGAAGCGAATACTTGTGATGCAATATCGGATATACGTGGATGTTGTTAATCTCTTAAATTCAGCAATTTCCCTGATGCATATTCAATGCGTTATCACGCTGTAAATTTTTGTCATATTTTAGTCATTTATAATAAATGACTCATTAAACATCCCAGCAAACACAAGTAATTAGCTTTTCCGTGCAAATAATTGTTGAAGGGTAGAAACAGGTACATGTTTTAGAGAAAGCTGTTGTTTTTCTTTGTCGAATTGTTGTATATAACCCATTTCTCATTACCGAGAAAAATGAACTGGTGGTTTTCCGTTGCTTAGAGACTCTTAAAGTAAGTAGTGTATTTTTGATTCTATCACTATTATTTTTTTTCAAACTTAATGTGCCAATAGTAAATTGTTTATGTTTGTTTAATTTGGATTAATTATCTCTTCGATATATATTCGACAAATATGTTTAAAATTTTATGAAATCTGTTTGCACGAAGGATGCGTTTCAAATACTACCGTGCAAAAAATAATAGATAAGATTCGTGATTTAAAATCGATTAAAAAATGCTATTTTATATCTAAAAAGATATCGAATTTATTTTTATATTAATATTTTATATTTTAAAACATATTAATATTTTCAATATATAAATAAAGAAGAAAATTCACGGTCAATTCTTCTATAACGCTTCCTGCTATAGAGCGGCGTGTGCGACATTCCCTCCTTTAGTGCTGTCTTCTAGAATCTAGGTCGCCGTTTTCTACAAAACGCTAAATTTGCAATGTCAAATCATATATTTCTTTTATATGTAATACGCGAAATAAAGGTTAATGCCCCTTGGGTAACAACAATATATAACACGTGCGTGTGGTACCAACTAAAATATCTAACCCAAAAATTGTATGCCCCCAATTTTCTATAGCGTTGTTCTTATCTCCACCCTATAGGAGGGTTAACTGTATATAGATTTTAAGTTTAATTAAGTTTAACGCAGTAAAATAATTTATTTTAAAAACCATCGCTTTTTTTAATATTGTCCTTTAATCCATTTATGGCTGATTTTTTTTATCCCCGTTTTATCCTTTTTTAATGTTTTTATTGATCTAAGCCGCCTGCAAGAATAATATACACTGTCTTTAATTATTATAAAGAATAATAATTATTTATACTTTAAAACTACCTTTTTCACTCTGTCCACTTTTAGTCGAATCTATTAGTTACTCTCTATTTTATTTTAAAATTATTTAAAGCGATATCCATTGAGAAAATGATTAAGGAACAGCTACATGATTAGATCAAATGTCCGATTAAAAAAATATGTCACAGTTTTTTTGTATTTGTCTATAAACAGTGTAAAGAACAAATATTATAAATAATCATTTTCCTTTATTGTTTGAAATTGCGAAAAAAATAAAAACAACAATATTCGCTGCTGTTGCCACGCGCGCGTTATTTTATCTCGCTCACATTCGGTACGATTTATCGAGTGCGAGTGAAACGTGCACCAACACGTGCTGCTAAAGCTCACTCTTGAGTGAGACATCGCCGAAAGCGTTGCCATTTACGCGTCGTATTAATTAATTAAAAAATACAAAATGTCGACCAAATTATGAAGCATATCATGATTAACTATTTTTATTCTTAGAATAATCCATTTTTTTAAAAAAGAGTAAACTGCTTGTTATTTATTAAAATTAAAATTAAAATTTAGTTATTTATTTTCACACAGTGAAGTTTAGTTATTTAATTTAGTTAACAATTTTCACACAAAAGATGTGTAAAACAATAAAACTACTCATTTTCTTGAAAAAGAGAATCGGGTGTATATCATTTCCTTTTCGCATATATACATATACTCCACGCATATATTTAAGATTAATACATACTTTTGGTATTGTGGTACATATGCCGCACAAGATTCTCACTCTATTCGTACACTCGACTGGGAATAATATTTTTATTCTATATTTTATATGTATTATTATACAGAGTAGCCTAGGACGTAGGATCATTTTGGCAATCTAATATTTTCCTACATTTGAATTGCTTTTAGTAAATGACACTGGTCATAATTCTTTGCAAACTTTTCAAGGGAAAGCAGATGTTTTTATGGCAACGCTTATTCATTGCCTCTGTTGCTCGGAGACAAAAGAATGGAAGGCTATACGCGGAGATGAAATATTATTTTTGCAAAATTGATTCTAATTCTGAACACCCACATCATTTTTATTCAAATGATATTTTTATATTATCTAAATTAGATAATATAATATATATTATATAACATTAATAATGATATGTCATATGTTTTGACAAACGTTTGAAAATATATTTCGCAAAAAAAAATGGGATAACAGGATGACAACATTCTTTTTTGGAAGTGTGATCAAAGTGTCATCTGGATGCCAAGCAATAATTCACGGATGCTTATCGCGTGATGAAAATCGTTTTCATATAACTAGCTCATATTATGTCGGCCTTATTTTCGTGCATAAATTGATTTCAGGTTTTTAGTTAATTACTCGGCAGTTGATCAAAATATTCGACGCAATTTTCGCCTTTATTAGCGGAAATTGTATTGGCGTGCTTGTGGATGGTGACATTTTCAAATTAGGCCTCATTGTTTATAACCAACGACCACCATTGTTTCAGATTTGCCTTTGAGTTGAGCCCGATGGCGCTTGTTTTCGTTTTCAAAAGGTTAAAATGGTTGCTGTGCCAATGTCGCCCGTATGACGTATCGCCATTGTAAGGCGGCGCCATTGTGTCCTCCGCTACAACAATATGCAGCGTTGTTAACGGCCTGCATTCAATCCCATCACAAATTTAATGAATAATCAGCTCCGATGTGAGAATGATTAATTTTTAATGACATAGATATGGGGTGACCGTGTTGAACGCCACTCCGAATTGATTAATGACCCGCCAACCATTGTTTCCTAAATTCAATTATGATACGTTCCTCTTTTTCAGCCTTTTTTCTTGATGAAATTGATAAATTCAACCCATAATGCAAATATTTGGCATGGATCTACGTATAACCTTCGTCTAAGACATTAATAACCTTTCTCCATACAGTTGACCTTAAGTTTACCCGCTCTGATATGCACCACTACTAAGATATTTCTATGCCGGATAGGGATATTGCCTCGTTATTCTCTGCATTATTTATTATTATATAAAAAAAAATATATAAATAAAAATATATTCAGCTATTTCTAGAATTAATTATGTAAATGATTCGTTTTTCTACAATTTTGGCAGAGCCGCGGGGCTAATTTCATTGTTCAGAGAGTTTCGAAGATTATAATTAATCAGTGTTTGAGGCGTAGATTAAAGCTGAATGCAAAACTTCATGGAAATTCGTTAACGACGTCATTTGTTCATTTCAGCTGATGAATGGGTTCGAGCCAATACCTGCTGGGGAGCAATTTTTTTTTGTTTAATAACTTTTCGAGTATCGCAACTCTCGCGGGACAATAGTTGTAGTTGGTGAGCCGAAATGGTTTGGAAAGCATCGGTTTGGAACCCTGTCTCCCTGAAGTATTGATTGAGCCACCCCGACCCGGCTCCTACCGCCTCCCATCGCCATCCCCAGCGCCCATAAGCCGTCGACGCGAGCTGTACACTGGCCCATCAACCTGCCAGGATAATGCCGAAGCCTTTTTCACAGGTGAACGGCGTCAGCTATTTCCGGAAAATCGTTTCTCACCAAATGACCCTGTCACAGGTTACAAGTGTAGTTTGGTCAAGCGCCAATGCAAATGCATACAATCATTATGTCACATAATACGACGGGGCTACATTTGTACTCGACGGTAATTAGCTTTGGCGTGAAAGAGACGGTGCTGATTCCGCACGTTACACCCGAAAGGGATAATTACAACGTATCCGATTTCTTTTGTTTGAGGAAAATCCGGAAAGTTTCCAAGGCTGCCATGTGTAATTAAAAGGAAAATTTTCCACATTTTTTTGACGTAACATCCACCGGATTACATTTAATTATTATATTTCTCTTGCCGTTAAAATATTACGGGTACCAAGAAAAGATCGCGCATTTTATAAACCATAATAAAACCCTAAAACGAATATTTTTATTTTTTTATATATTTATTTGCGACTATTCATGACCCTCCAGAGAGTTATGAGTGATAGTGATCGAGAGAGGGTTGGAATAGGGCAATTGCGACCATTGCAACATATATTCCCAAAAATCATGTTCATGTTCCTTCAAAATTTAATCATGCATTCGTCTAAGTGGCCTTCTAACCATAATGCGGGTCTTTGCCACCTGGAGGACACTACGCGATCTCCAGCAGAGACACGTCCGTCTCAACCCTGATCCCAGGACTGCGACGGTCGTCTTCCAGGTTATCTAGGCTCTTCAAATACGGGTCTGGTCGCCAGCAATAAGCCATTCATTGTAACAATAATAATCAGACGGGGCTACGGTCCAATTCGTATTTAAATTACGGTATGATTGGGTGCTACGGGCACCTCCTGTAGCACACACGTCACCGAATTGGCCTGGATACCGGCCAGGCTCCTCATAGCTTCGTAGAATTTAACCATGAGTGTGCCCACCGCCATCACCGCCACGTCCAATACCGTCACGCGACAACACTCTATTCACATTTGAATTTTTTTGGACATTAAACAAATCATCCACGATACCCTAACTCGCTGAACGTACGGGCCTTACTAGACTCTCGAATGGTAGTCGAGGCCAAAGGAACTTGAGTCTCACACGTGATGTGAGGGCTCTTCTTTCGTGTCCATACCGCGGGGTCCCAAACCGTCTTGGTATGCGGTTTTTTGTAAATATTTTCCCTCTCTTGGCCAGTCCTGGAATTAGACATGTACACTGTACCTTGTCGGTATCGGATTTTACTGTTCCTACTGTGTCCAGGCAAGTAGGGGGGAAGGGAATTTCCTCAGTATCCGTTTTCCTCTAAGCGTTATCTGCTTATAACGTAAAAACATAACGGTTCATATCGGTTTATTATATTTTTTTAATAGAAATAGAATACTAAATAACTAAAATGTGTGACCGGAATGCAAAATAACGGTTCGAAGCCCTGCTTTAACTGTAACTATACAACGGACCACCCCTCTGTTGACCAATGTCGATCATCGAACCGTAGAATTGGGCTGGGGTGGGGTGAAGGCTGGACGACCTTCATTTCACAAAAAGTGTATTGTCAAGAATATAAGCTGAAAAGCGCTCTTCAGTATAAAAAAATACTGCAGTGCAGAAGGCAACGGGAAACCACTGCACTATATATTCCTACGAAAACCATATCCAAGGTCTTCCATAATGAGAATCATGCATAAGGTCACGTTCCTCAGAACTGAGGTAACTTGAACTATATATAAATAATAATAATAATATATTATCGCTTTCCGACTTTAAAAAAAATACATCAGATATTGTAGATGTGAATTTCTCGGATTTCTTGGATCTTTATTTTTTATTGCCTGGTTTAGTCTTTGAAACCAAAAATGATATCTGCGGACAATAAATTCACTTGAATATAAGTTTTGGTAATTGTTATAGTGCTTTTACTAGCTTATTGATCAGGCCTAGATAAAAACAAAGCAGAATACGATGTCTGATCTTTATTTCGTTAGTTTGGTTGTTGTTCATCTTGTAGATTTATAGACATAATATTAAACAGTATTTCTAATAAAAACATGTTTTACGCCTCTAGTTATTTGAATACAAACTGACCTCAAACATCGATTTGTAGTCCATCTTTAATATTTACGAGACAAAGACAATTTTTTCTGTGTCTGAAACGTAGACATTTATTGCATCAACATTTTAGATTTATTTTATTACAGTACAACGGTCATAAATATATTTATAACGAAATTATTCGTTTGGCAGCGTTTATACATCAAAATATAAAATAACCTTATTATAATAAAATGCCAAATTTTATTCGCAGACGGTACTTTGGTGATTGAATTACGTTTAATATTCTTTTTTGATCGAAAAAAAAATCCATTCTTCTCCAAAAAAAAATATTATATGTGCCGAGTAATTAAGTCGGAAATTAATTATTAAAAAAAATATACTTATTGACTTGGAATTGAACATTAATTCCAGTTTAATTGGTGCGCGACGTCTGTTTTAATAATTAATATTTAATTTATGCGGGCGGGGACGGAGGATGGAACTCCTTTTTCCATTTGACGGGCGTAAAATTAATTAATCTGTCCCGTTTACGTTTTTCGTTTTTCTTTCAATCTGCGCCCTAAAGCCCGAGAGGTGATCTTATGAAGATTCAATTTAACGCGAATCCAATAAAGAAGGTGGGTAGGCAGGCGGTGTATCTTTTGGAGAGAAGGGATTTGGCATCTTGTGTATCGCGGCGAATTTTCTACTCTCCCGTTTGAGTACTCGGCGAAATGGTGTTTGATCGGCGTGCGATGGCGAAATTGCTTCGGCAAATTTTATCTTTTATTTGTTGATGTGATTAAATCCACTCGTGACGAATCATACGATACGCAAACAATGTAGAATATTCGATCTAGATTATGTATCCGACTGTGGACTTGTGCAATTATCGAAAACTGATTGAAATTTTGACGATGCAATTTGTGATATGCATTATCGTAAATAATATTCGACACCATGATGATACATTTATAACATTGATGTCTGTAAATCGTAGAAATATGATGTTACTAACAATAATAAACAATAACAGTCAACCCTCTTATAGCGCTCTTAGTATAGAGCGGCGTTTGCAACAGTCCCTACTGTAGTACTCTCTTCTAAGCGACACTTTCTACAAAATGTAAAAATTTTAAGGTCAAATTGCATATTTTCGAAATATGTAATTCATTGACGCTCCAAATAAACCTCAATGCCCTTAGCTTGACAACAAAATATAACACGTATCCAAAGAGTAGACCTAACCCCAAAATTTTGTATGGGTTTTCTGGGTATCTCTGCATTTTGGGAGGTATTTCTGAGCGGTTATTCCATATTCGCCAGATTCTCTATTTCATTAATACCTTTTCGTTCCATGAATCTCAATCTAAGATACATGAAATGAAAATTTTACGATAATGGTGTAATTGAATAATTTTCGTAAAATTTGCATACTCCGTATGATCATTATTTTGAGTTAATCCCTTTAAAATCAAGATTTGCTTTCATATAATAGTTCTAAGTAGGGCTCGTTCATATACATTGCAAAGCTGCAACACCCCCGAGCAAATTGAGAAAAATATATTTTTATATATTGATATATAATTTATATTTAATGTTACTCCGCGCGGTGTAGAGCAAAAGCGCTATCCAATCCTTAGCGCTGTCAGCGTCGTGTATTAGATGAATGCGGGGCGACAGCGGGGTGGGGGGAGCACCTGTCGCTAGGCGGTGTGTTGCACTGCGACTCGAAGCAGTCCCGCGCCGTCCATACTGAGCCACATTTGAAATACAATGAACCCCAATTTTTACATTACGTTTTATTTAAGTACCCGGTTTCAAACCTCAAACCTACGTTTATCCAAAAATCAAAGAATGGCTTTATGATGAAATCAACGTTTATTCCGAAACTTGGGAACAAATACGAAGGATTCATTCTGGTGCTAGTTTTTTAAAAAAAAGCACCTATGATTTGATCAGTTATTAAATGAATAAATTAAAAATAAATACAGTAAATTCTATTTAATTGAGACACATTGGTCTCAATTTTTTGTCCCAGTGGCTGGCCCAAATAAGCGATCTTCAGAGTAAAATTGTAAAAATAATATCCATTTCTAACCTTATAGATGATAATTCAATAATAGAACCATGTTGAATTGTAGATATTTATTTAAATCTTAAATTTACTCTCCCAATTAAACGGAATCATCTCCTTGCTATTAATTCCTTTATTTGGATTTTGTTCCTTAGTTTTGGCCCAAATAACCGGCGATCCTGATAAACCAGCATCCTAATTAAGCGTAATCTATTGAATTATAAAGATCTTACATATAAATCGTATTTTTTACTTATTATTTCTAATCCTTTGGAATACAGAAAGCTAATTATAATTTAGCTTATTTTGTATATGATTGCGATATTTTTTAAATATTTTTTGCGAAATACTTGAGATATAATAATCTAGTTTTTTGTTAATAAGAGAGGGAATATATTTATTATTTCCTCATTCCAGTGAACTTGTTTGCCTAGCTGAGTCGTCTGCATTTATTAATAAGAAATTTTTCAATTTTTCTTGTTTCTACTCTTCTTCTGAATAATAAACAAACTTGATTACATATTTTTTGCGCGTACACACATCGCTCAGACGGAGAGAGAGAGAGCATCTCGCGGATTTTTTTTTTTTGCGTAATAATACATTTTTAACATCGACTCAATTTCCATTGTGAAAGCAATCTCGGTTTCGGATATTATTTCATTTAAAAGGCCATATTATGTTTGATCTTCTGAGAAAAGACGATAGCGTAGTCAATAAAGCAGCGTCGTCTCTTACGCTTATGAAATTACAGGGCCGTATAATCAATTTTGTTCGGAAAATTGCTATCTGCGCCGACGGAGGCGACGCCGTTCCACGACGCCCGGCTCTCTCAGCACTTTTGTCTTCCTTTTTTAATATCCCTGTTGTTCGTGCTCCCTGTGTGTGCTTGATACTAGTTTCTACCTTAATTTTCTATCAAAGGATCATTACGTTTTATTTCAGCTACTCCCCTGTTCGCGTTGTCTCTCGAGGAACCTTATTAAACTCAAATTCAAATTGTATCGAAATTATGTCAAACCTTAAACCCTGACCTAGTTACTCTCCGTTGTACATACACACATATAACATATTTGACGGGATCAAATTACAATTTTTAGGAAAACAGAATTATATATCATTTCCGTATTTTTATTCTACAAAATATCAAATATCACGCTCGCCATAATGAAATACTATACCTTATTTTATTACAGTCAATATAGTTTTAAACATTGTGGATGTTAAAAAATGAAATTTTTCATTGAGCATATTGATCTCTTTGGCGTATTGAAGAATTTTTTATTAAAATATGGTGTTATTTATATGCAAAAATATGATTAAAGTAATATATCCGATTTATCTTCTTTCTTATACGCTTTTGTCCGGATCCTAACGACCGGATAGAACGGCTAAAGACTGTCCCCTTTCATCGAAGTCTAACGGATATCGATAATGTCACAGTGTTTGTATTCTGAATGTCAAAAAAATGTTCAGTGTAACGCCTCGAACCATTTCTGATCGATGTTCGACGAATAAATAATACACAGTCATCCTGTGGCCGTTTCGCACCCGCCATTACATCACGATGTGATTAAATTTGGCCATTTGCATAAATAAACTGACGTCATTGATCCATCGCCGACTTCCGCCACGGTCATTTTGGCATTTAATATCGACGCTCTGTGCAAAATCTCAATTCGACGTGCAATTGGGTATTTAATGGTGTATGAATGTTTTTACTTTTTTTTTCTTCCACTCTTCGTCCGAACAACGTAAACCGTATGTTACACAATTCGCCCCTTTTTCGGCTGCCAAAGAAGAACCGGGACGAATTTTTTCGCTTTGTAGAACGACAAAAGACTTTAATGCCCGCCACCTTAAATATCGTGGCCGATCCCCCGGCTGAACTCTTTGTTGAACACCTTTTACATCAAAGAAGCCTTTTTGTGGACCGTGGAAGGATTGTGGTCACATGTGACACCGATCCCAACCCCCACGACACCGGAAGTGATTCACCTTGGCCGCCTCTTTTTCTTACATATTTTATGTTTATCCTTACACCTGTGAATGTCTACAATTATCCCACCCCATGTTTCATTCCAGGACACGTAATATAAAAAGAATATTCTCTCTATTAAATTATTATCGTTTGTTTAGAAAATTACTTCAACCCTTAACACTCCTTCCCAGTGAAATATACGGTTATTTTTGAGCCACAGGCACGATGTTTTTTCTCGCTCGCGTCCGATATGATGTGCCAAGTGCGAGTGAAACGTGCAGCGAGAACTCGGCGGTCGCTAGTCGGCGGCGTGTCCTCTGTCTGCGGCGGGACATCGCCGAGTGTGCATTTACGCACCATATTAATTAGTAGTAATCCCAAATATCGACCAAATTATAAAGCTATTTTTATTCTTAGAATAATATTTTAAAAAATAGATGAATTCTTCATCAATATCTTGATTTGATATGTTTAAAGTCTAATTTCCATTATAAATAGACCCCCTTCGGACGACGCGGTTATTTTCGAGCCCCCATGACGGATCAGTTAAAAATAAGACGCATAAATGGATCTTTTTAATTGAGTTTTAATCAAAATTTACTCATTTTATAAATTACCATGGCAAGAATATGTTGTCAATATTAAAGTTTTCGAAAATATTACAGTCAACCCTCCTATAGCGCTTAGATAGGAACCACGCCCTATAGAAGTCTTGCTACCCATACAAAATTTAGGGTTTTTTTAATTGTATTTTGTAAATTGAACCGATTAACCGATTAAATCAATGTTATATTTATTATTATATTATTATTATAGGATTAATCCTTGTTATATTTTAGCTTGAAAAAATAAAATGATTGATATTGCAATTTAAATATCTATCCTCTAATATCAGTTATTGTTCATTTTCACAATAACATCTTTCCAGCCAACACAATATCGATATACCCACGAGACGCGGATTTATACCTACGATGAATGAATAAAACTGTTCCAATTTATTACTTCGATAGATCTATTTGTCAAGAAACGATGAAATGTCAATTGCGTAAAGCCCACGGGACCGAACCGCACACTCAATCACGTGATAAATATTTTGACAATACATTTTTTTTAGCATATCGCACGAATCCGTCAACAGCGAATTAATGAAAATTTCGTTAAAGCCTTCATTAGCCACTTCTTAAATGGTTTAATACATAAAAACCCTTTTAAACGCGCCATTATTTTGTTTTATCGAGCTTCTCTTATTCATGCTGACGTTTATGTGACCTTTTATGTCTTTAACGGTTGAATTAATTTCCTTACACATTTCGTTTCATTATTCGGCTTTAATCCATCTAACCGTGAAATACTGATTCGGCGATTCCTAAAAATACGTTTTTTTTTATGTGAAACATATTAATAATGTGGAAAGCGCTATGTCGTTAATTTATTGAAGAATAAATCTTTTGTTGTCGCTAACATCTAAACATCAAAGAAATATAATTATTAAAAGAATCTATTTTATTAGGATTATAAAAAATAGTTAAATATTTTTGTATATTATATTTATAACAAAGTTTGAAATGTATAAGAGCGCCTTTGTTCCTCGGGGGTTTTTTTTTGTAGAACCTCAAATTGGGCAGAAGCTTTCTGGCTTAGTCAAGGGCGCATTAATTTATTAGCCTTCATCCTGCCATCTACTTCATTTGAAAGGCTCTTAGACGCGCCAAAATGTAATTAGAAGGGACAAAAAGGTTTACGACTCCCCGCGACAGTCTTTCAACCCAGCGTTTTATATTCGCTTGCACAAGTGTTTCGCTAAATAAAATTCTCAGTATGACAATGGTTATCTGTACGTGAAATTAAATCAGAGAATGGTTTGATGGCCCGAAAACTCTCAAAGCTCATCCATCCAAGCACCGACCGCGCCCAATTTCGATTAACTATATAGGAAATAGATGTGAATATGTGAAATCCAATACATATCAATGTGCTTACAGTTATATGGCATTGGGATGTTTCATTTCAATCGGTCTCCGGAGACTGAAAACCGCCATTCTGAATTATTTACCGCAGAAAACACCACGGGGAGGCATGCTCGCCAATTATTTATTGCGACACTGTGCTCTGCCCCCTGTTTCCCCCACCGTCATAGCGCACAGGGCAGCTTTTCCATTTTTCTGTCCTCTTGTTATGATGTATACGCTCTAAACTCGAAGCTGTTTCTGAAACGCTGAATAATAAAAGTTTCCGTTATAATTACACGTTGTGTCATTTTTTTTAAAATACAGACCACGTCAACGGATCACTAGCAATTTTTAACTTTACGGCCAAGATTAAAGTCGTTTATTTTTTTTTTAAATCTCTCTGGATGCTTTTTTTCCCGTCGGGGCGCGTGTCAGTTGGGTTGTGATGAATACGCCATCTTCTCCTTATCTGTATTCAGCGAACGTAAAGTAGACCCCGTCTAGAGAGGCTGCGAGCTCGCTATCTCTACCTGTGGCCAATTTTTCCTCGGGAACTTTTGCGAAAAACAGGCACGGACAAAGAAAACTGGCGCTTGTACCACTTTGTGTTACATAATTTTTGCGATAATCCCTTTAGAGGAACGACTTGCCGCGATGTTATCCCGCGAATGATGTATTAAACCGTTTATTTTTATTTCGTTGCAGAAGGACCTTTCCAGTCGGACGCCCTTCTCGTCCCCGAGAGCTGTCTCTTCGACCACATCCACAATCAAAGTCATTGTTGGCAATTCGGAAGATGGAACGTGACAGCCGGACGGGCCTGCCAGGAGAGAGGACTGCAACTGAGAAGTTTCGCCATGCTTCTCCCGTGCGGAATCAGCCTGTTCTCCGGAGTCGAATTCGTCTGCTGCCCAAAACATTTCAAAGGTAAAACGTCAATATATATTTTATGCAGCGCCCAATTACTCGTTGATGATGCACAAAGTGAACACGGTTGATTGTGCACGCGAATCGCTTTATTTCGCCCGCGTATAATTCAACTAGTAAACAAAACGTGCCATTTGCATATTTTCCATTCGGACGCGTCAAGTAATTGAGTCTAATTGTTTTTGCCATCGCCGCACTGCAAATTATTTCGCCCGGGGCGCAACTATTTGGAATGCATTTCGGCCCCGGGCGCATTTATTTGCGATACGTACAATCAATCATACGCCAGTTCGCGTCCACCGGCGGAAATAATTACTATGCACTGTGCGGGTGAGTGTGTGAGTGTGTGCACTGTACGCGGCCTGCGACTGACAGATAGATAGATGCACCAAATGGAATTGTGTAATCCCTCGTATGAAGGATGAACTCAAAACCCCGGGATCTGTCTGGGCGTGTGTTGGAAACGAAGGAAGACAAGGAGGTACCAAAGTAATCAAAGCTACATCCATGCCCAACTTGACTCCAGTAATTATATCCTTGTATTAAGGAAAATTATTCCATTTATTGTTATCTCGAATAAATGCAATAACACATTGCTTACGGGGCGAATCGCGGTCAAACATGCGCTGAGGCGGGGGACGCATTCCGCAGAAATTTGTCGTTTTACAACAAAAAAATCATTGAAAATTTAACTTTGAAAATCAACATTTACTGGATAGTACATACAAAAAAATATTTATATCTTATAGTAGGGGTCACCAAACTTGCGTTAAATGCGACAATGAGAATCTCTAATAAAATATCGATCTCACTTAGTATACAATAGGTCGTAAATGCAGCTGGGTTGGCCATTCTCACATCTTTTGCAAGCCCTAGATTGGAATCCTCAAATATATGCGTAACCGACCCAAACGCATCAAACGTTACAGACCCGAGTAAAGATCTCGAATGCGATTAAATGGATTGAGTTCGAGAAACACTGTGGACACCATCTGCCTTATCGAGGGCATAAAAATAGTATTAAAAAAACGTGGATAAGCTCATTTCATTCAACTTTCGGAGGGTCAATTGTGCAACGTCTGGTCTTGCAGTATCGTTTAGTAGGGTTGACCGTACTATTGAACAGTGCGTTTTACTATGGACCAGGTGTAGTTTTAAATGGATTGAACAACTTTCAGCTGTTATGATTTCATTATAATTTAAAAACATGTACTGTGAATAATATCAAGTATATATTGAGTTGAATCTGAAGCATTAAAATCATTAAGGAAAGTTTTTACCACCTACTTTATTGCATCAATTGTATAAACGATAATCGAAAGGGGAAAGGTCTGGAGAATATTGTAGGTCCTTGAAAACATCCCAATCCATTTCATTAGGCTTATGTTGGGTTTCCATCGTCACATGTGGTCGCGTGTTGTTTTGATGGAACACTACCCCTTTTTTGTTTACCAATTCTGGTCTATATTTTTCAAGGGCGATGTTTAATTTTGTTAATTTCTGATAGTATCGTTTCAACCAAGCACAACACATTACCTTTTATAGATTTCGGCCTTGTTCAGGTATACCCCAATGTCTTTTCCGTGTTACGTTTTTGTACACTACCCATTTTTCATCTGCAGTCATGAATCGATGCAAAAAAGGCTGAAACACGATCCAATAAATTGGCATATGACAATTAATGAGGAATCTAACGAGAAACTATCATTATACGATTAAAATATCTTAATGCGATTGACTGGTTGACTCCCATCTTCGCCGCGATCTCCCGGGTGCTTTGACGTGGATCGTCTCAGACTTCAAAGCCCGCTTGATCTGTGGTTTATCAGTCAACAATGATAATGATAGTTTCGTATGGCTTTTACTTTGTCATTCTCCGCGTCCTCGTCGTTGTTTAAGTTGCCTTTGACCTTTCGCAGCACACGAAGAACCTCATTAGCTGGCTACGTAATCCTGGTGCAGGTTAATCCACTAGCCTTACGAAGGGGCGGACCGGAAAAATCGAACTTTAAAGGCATCATCTCCAGGAGCGCATGTTGGCCATATTGTGCGGCGCACACTAATTAGCCAAGACAAGAAAAAATATTATTAAAATGAATTACATTTCCTAATTCGTCATTAAATAATATATAACAATATAAGTGATTGCCCGTAAATCGTATTTTTAATCACATCAGATGTACAGGGACCCTAATTGTAGTTCTGCACACAGGCGCTGAACACTCGGCGCGTTACTGGCCATCTCCATGCACATCCCAAACGCTTTTGGTTGCTGCAGTCGCAGTATTTATTGCCTTTACGAAATTCATATAGTACACAATGACGTAAATGCACTTTATCGACCCAGATTTTGAAAAAAATATAAAGGTTCTCAGCTGTACGCTGGCTAGACCTAAATTTAATAGAAAGTAGAACCATCCTTTATATGAATAGGGCATACTTGTTTTGCAAGGATCATACAAAAACGCATGAACTTTTACATCAACCCTATACATATATCTATCTATTGATATAAATTTGTTTTTTATTAAAATCCTAGGTACATGCATACATACATAAGTGGACCCTAACCCGATGCGGGTCTTTGCCACTTAGAGGGCACTACGCCATCTCCGCCGGTCCTAGGCTTCTTCTGTCCACCTTCCAACCCCGAGGTCAGGTCCCAAGGTCAGGTCGCCAGGCTGGAGACCGTAGTAACGATTGTACAGACCGTTTTCTGTCATAGCAACTAACCCGCTCTTAGTCGTAGGATACAATACGTGATCAACGATAGTCTCTGTTGAAATATAATTTTCGTACATATGCACTAAAAGCATTCTTCATTAAATTTCTTTTCTGGGTGTATGAAGTCCTCCGCATCTCCTATTATAGATTATCTATTCGGTGAGTTCTAACTGGAAGAACATATATGGGCAAGATTTGTAGTCTAGCCTCTGCACCTTGATTAATAATTGGCCGCTGATCCGATGCAGATCCCTGCCACACGTAGAGCTCTACGTCATCTCCGCCGATAGTGGTCTTCCTTCTTCCAACTTTTCAAATCTAGCAAACCCGCTGTAACCAGGGCCTCGGTGGTTGTCCTCCAGCCGTGAACCCGGAGTTGAACTGGTGCGCGGGTTATAGCAACACTCTACAGTATATTGAGTGTTGTCAAGTCAAGTATGATTTAATTGCTTCAAGTACAGTATGCAAATACTACAATTATTTTGCCATGTACTTGTTACATATACGTTTTCTAGTTAAAGCTGGAGATAGTTACTCCAGTCAATTTATAGGGTGCTCACATTGATTAAACAGCCCTGTGGTGTTGTGTGTGTGTGTGCATATATTTTCCGGAGTTGTTCCAGGGTGTCGAATGGCCAGTGCATCCATTACACGGACAGTCGGCAAAGGCATTGCAGTCGGTTAGCTGATGGATTTATGGAGTGAAAGAAATCGATATGGTACAATGCGAGTTGCATAAACGTAGCTGCGACCGGGGGCGGACCGCTCGTAAATCCTGGAGTGAGAGGGAGGCGGGGTCTATCAAACCGAGTCTATCCCCACCATTGCCGCCGTCCGACAGGCGGGGGATGTTGGCACGGTCGCGCCGGATCATTTGGAGGGAAGTTCGCGGAGTGTAGCAGACGTTACATTTTTCGAACCTCCCTCCCAACCCCTATGCTCCTAGCCGGCCTCTGTCTCTTGACGATTGACTGTCGAAATTATGCGTCGCATTGGGTGCATTTAGTGTTTTTTTCAGCTGGTTTTTCCTGAGAAGAAAGCACAGACGCCCTTGGAGAAAATTTTACGTATTGATCCGATGATAGAAAGATGCCAAATATCAAACACTTTTTAAACAGAATTTATGTATATTTAAAAACACGTTTAATTTATCACATAAATATGAATGTGTTATTCAAAAAGCCTAGATAACCTGGAGGACAAACAGCGCAATCCTGTCCTCGGGGTTGAGTTGGAGGCAGCTCTCCTAGAGATCGCGTAGTGTTCTCCATGTGGCAAAGATCCACCTCGGGTTAGAAGGCCAGTTAAATAATAATAAATAGTAATATTACACAAATACTAATTAGAAAATAATAATATTTTTTATTCATATGCACCAATTCTTATATTTAAAATATAAATAAGTATTGATAAATCATGGCATATACTATAGAATGGTGTCCTAATTACGCAGAATCTACTGTAATTACTTACTTATATTGAAAGTTTGCCTGCGAACTATATTTTTTCATTTCAATTCATCATTAGGGGAAGAAATAATAACGCTATTATCAATTTATTTTTTTGCAACATTTGCTCTTAAACTTGACCACAAACTAAACCTTCCACGTTGTACAATTTTTATATTAGTTCTTGCTGAGGTCTTTTGATTATCATCTGTTTCAAAGATCCTGTTAATTAGTACTTTTATTCAAATGTACATCTATAAATATGTATAGCATTAATTTCTTTATATAACACGACAATTATTGCTGTTATATCTAGCGTCTTATGCTTATTCAAACCTCTTTGTTGAACTCTAAATAATGAAGACGATCAATCGCCTCCAAACGAAGGCTTAAAATTTAACCAAAGATACCCTTTACCTATTTTATATAAAATAAAATAAATCAGAGAATAAATTCTAATGAATAATATTAATTGAATAACAATTTTCTATTTATGGGAGTATGTATGTAGGTATGAAACTATGATATGTAGGGAAAATGCATATATTATGCAAGCAGCTAGATTTTTCAATTATTTTTAGTGCCGTTTGACTCATCTATCCTTTGTGGTATCGCTTCTTTTCGAAGTAGTGCAACCACAATTGCAACAAAGCTATAAAGTCGACCGCTATAGCTTTGCTACAATGAAACAATACTCGTACAAATATTTCTACATAATCGGCATCTTCATGTTTTTTTTTTTAATTATTAAATTATCATTGGTTTCGAATATACGATGCAATCATTCTTTCCGATCAATTAAAAAGATTTTTCCTGTTAGTCTAAATTTTAGGAAAATCATTATCATAGTGTTTAATCGTCGATTACATTGACAAAGGATAAAGATCAACATAGAACGAGGGCGGAATTGATGCTAATTCTGTTTGTGAAAGCAATTATCATTACCATGTAAATCTGATGCGTTAACTATCACTTCTAATGATAGAAGCTATTGTTAGACATAGAATTTTGGTGAAAAAACTAATTTTATTGAAAAAATGCTGTTGTTGTGTAGAATGTATCAACCGCATTATAAAGAGACTTGGATACAGAACAATATTTGATATGGAAATAAATATTCTTAAGATAAATTGCCGCGATAGTCATAAAAAATCGTAAATATATCACATGGAAGGGGTATCTCGATTGCCCCCGTCGAATGACGTAAAACTTTCCTATCCATCGCGACTAACGCAATAAATCGTAATACTTTTATAATTTTTAGAATATAATAAAATATTTATGGTGAAAACTTGCTAGAATACCAAAAAAAAATTAAATCCGAATTTTAAGCACAACTTTTATGTTTTAAAATATTGTAGAAAAAAGCGCCGATGTAAATCATTTCATAATTTGGCCATAAGTCACCAAAAACAGCCACCCCTTCCGCAAACGCTCACTTACTTTCATACCCCAGCCCCCACTCGCGTTCGGATTTATGGCTGTATTTGGCTATGATATGCACGTTACATTTTCCGGATGCGTGGCGCTGTGTGCGAACTATCAGCTGACGCGGCAAACCGGCGGAAGTGCATGGTGTGCCGCATAGGCCCCGTTTTGCCAGACAATGACATATCGCCGTCCCCGTATCAGCTGTGTACGTAGAGTTCTGCTGAAACCCGTACCGGGAGTGACTCACGAGTTTTTCCGGATGAGACATCGAGCGCCTATTCGCAGTAGCCCTGTACAAAAAATGTTCATTCGTGCTGCAGATTGGTTAATTGGCCCTTTATGTACATGGGCATCGTTATCTGCACGTAACATGACATGACTACGGCGAAAGAGGATTGCCGTATTCAATCTGTAGCTGCCATTGTTTTTAACTGCAGTCCGTTTTGCACGATAGCCGATAGTTAAACCAAACTAATGACTCTCGGCCAAATTGCGCTAAATGCGGATGGACCAAAGTGCTGCTATTACATGACAATATTTTACAGTACCTAATTTAAAATAGAAAAAACATTCCTTTCAATTTCGGAAATCCTCTTAGCTGTAATGATGTTTTTCAAACTGTTAGCGCAAATTGCATGGTTGCAGTGTGAAGTCTTCAAATTCATTTTCCTTTTTAAACATCGTTTAACATTTATTGATGCTTTTAATAGAACGCCTCTTACATCTTCGCGTGATTGTTTGAAATCATAAAATAATATTCATCATAAAAAATACACAAATAATGCTGATAATGAAAGAGATGAATCGGATGCTCCGATATCAATTTTTCAATGTTCGGATTCAAATTAGTGTGAGATTAAAGGGTTAAAGTGCAAGTTAAGTTTTAATTCATCAACATCATCATTTGCCAGCCACAAGGCTTTCACTCGTTAAGGACATGGCCCTTACCAAACTCTCAAAAGGAGTCTGATACGTGACAGGCTTTCGTGTCCATATCGCGGGGACCCGAGCCATCATGGTATGCGGTTTTTTTGTAAAGAATTGCCATTGCTGGCATTGGACGTACATCTTCTACCTTTTTGGTATCGGATTTTACCCTC
>JAGXCT010037171.1:245411-257072 GCA_022495035.1 Philopotamus ludificatus | reverse complement strand
AAAGTATCGAGACTAGACCAATTATTGGTCAACAGATTAGGGTTTTCCTTCCCAGTGTATACTGGCCCTGTGGTGAGAAATCCGTTAGAGACCAGATTTGTTTATGCACTAAGGATTCATGTACATGTACATATTTTTCCAGGGGTGCACTATTTTGTTAAGAATTTATTAAAGTTTTCTTGGGTTATTTGTCAACTCTAAATATTTTGTGTCAACTGGAACTAATAGATGCAGGATTATGTTGACTATAATATAGAAAATTTGTCTGCCGGCACATAGGGGTAGGGGTATAAAAATTGTCAACTAGATTTCCCAAGTTCCCATATCATTTTGAACACATTCGGCCATCTAATATAAATATTAAAAAATAAAAATAATTGTAAAAATAATTGTACAAATAATTGTAAAAATAATTCGTCCTTATACATCGCCGTTTTCGATGAAACGCTAAATTTTCTTGGTCAATTTACATATTTCGTAAATATGTAAGATATTGGCCTTCGAAATTAAGGTCAATGTCCTATGTTTGACAACAAAATAAAACTGAAAAAAATGTTTAATGTATTGATACCCCTAAATTTTGTATGGGTGCCTAGTCTTCTATGGCGCGGTTCCTATCTCGGCGCTATAGGAGGGTTAATAGTATGTAATTAAATTTGTTTAATAGCGCAGGGGGTACTTTTTTAAAATATGCCGTGGTATTCAAAGTGTTGAATATTATAACTTTCTAAAATATTGGGCCGAGTGAGAGTGAACGGTTTGGAACTTGGGGTTTCTGCGTGACTCCCTTCGGATGACGCTATTGTTTTTGACCCGCCATGAGGGATGGGTTTCAGCATCGGATAGTTAACGAACAGAAATGTATTTCGAATTATTATCGACCGTTATATGAATATTAGAGCTCTTTTAGACTTTTGGAGTTTTATTGTATTCAATTATATTCTAGTACATCTCATATAAAGTCGCAACGAAATTATATGGCGTGGCTAATCCGGCGATTATTTTTATTTTAAATTATTTTCCGCATAAAGAAGACAGTTTCAATTTAAATAGGTCGCGAAAAGCTTTATCCCGATTACTTTCGTGTGGAAGTACGCCGCTGGCGCTGGAACAAGTAATAATGTATTCTAGAATGAACGAGCATCTCGGAAAATCCATGTATCAAGGGACCTTAATCACTTTATCCTTTTGAATGGCTCTATAGCCTCTCGGCATCCACGCCACTCTTCCGTCCTGGAGCAGAGCAGCCGAGCTGCGGCCGCATTTTTATAACATAAAATGTTAGCATCCATTAAAGTTGTTCTGGATAACGAGGGCGTTGTTGCGCGGACGGCGGGCCGCTTTTAAAATTTATTTAACGCCGGACGGATAGTCGGCCGCGAATTTATATTAGTTATGGCTCTTCATTTTCATGAGCGTATTTTATGGCGGCTTAACTGCTAATGTGGCGACGTCATCATCAACTTGCGGCTCCGCCACCCCGAGGGACTTGTTCCGTGTCAAGGCCGTGAAAGATTAGTCTTTCTAACGACCCCGGAGATTACATTTTTCTCGGCACGCATGTGTGCTGTCTTTCGCTAAATGCCTGCGTCGCAAACTTTCGCATGTAAAAAATTCTCATTTCGTTCCCACTTACGCAACAATGTTTTTCTGGATGATATAACATACACACACACCCAGGCAAAATTAATCCGCAACGGACGATATTCGAAGATTTTTATTCCATTGCTGTTTATTTATCGGACGCGCCGAATGAATATTCCATTTTTTATGTGCGGAGACGTCGTAAAAGAGATTCAGCGTTTGAACTTTCTCACATTTCAAGATATTTCAAGAAGACAAAAGAGCGTCTCCCATTCCTAAGGCACGTGCTCCACCCGCGGCCCCATTACGGCCCTCCGGAATAAAGTACGTGAGCAAGGACATATTTGGATTCTCCATTTCGAGCCATTCAAGGATGAAACTTCTGTTTGTGTTTACCATGCGATTTACAAATGCCGCTCGAGATGTTTTATTTGGTCACTCGGTCTCGCCGCTCTTCGCGACCCTTTCTTTCGAACCTATTGAATATAGCGTCTTATTCCGAAAATGCTCTCTGCACTCTAATGCAGCTTATCGTACGCCATAAACACAAACCTATTCCACTAAAGTTTGTTATTTACGGTATTGCACCTGCAGTGTAAACCGTAGCATCTCTAATTTACAATCATCCGGGGTCGGATTAAATTTGCAAAACGCTTAAACATTCAAATGCTTTTGTTTTGTATGCGAACATATTTACAATTCATAGTTTTGTTGTAATTTATGCAAGATCACAGAATAAAGCAGTTATTTATTTATTTATTTGACGTTGGATGGATGTCATTGCAGTTAATTCCAAAGCGCCACCTACTCATATAAATATTTGAAGGCATTGGGAGGGTAATAAAATGAGAGGGTACGAATCGACGCCTGGTTCGTGTCATAAAAAATCTTAAAATTTGTATACATCCGAGTAATAACCTAATTCAGTCACGGTAAAATTTGGCAATCATAAAAGATTATTGTATTATTATTATTATTGGGGACCCCAAGTTTTTTATTTTTTTATATTTGTTTGTCTATGAAAAAACGTCTAAAGAATAATATTGTCCGCAATTGCGAAAAAAAATAAAAACAATATTCGCTTCTGTTGCTACGGGCGCGTTGTCTTTTCTCGCTCGCATCCGGAACGACATGCTAAATGCGAGTGAAACGTACTAGTGCCGCGAGAACTCAGTCGATGGCGTGTACTCACTCGTGTACGGCGTGAAGCGTATCATGAATAACTAGTTTTTATTCTTAGAATAATCCATTTTTTTAAAAAATGTAAAAATATTGATGAATTATTTATGATGAAATGCTTGGGGTCTTTTTCATCATATATAGACCCCCTTCGGACGGCGCAGTCGGATGGGTTAAGTACCTTATCCATATGCATACGTAAACAATCTACTTCTCTGTCTTTAACGAGATTGTATAAAACCACCCATCCAAAATCGACTCAATAACGAATGATTTAGAACCAAAGCAGTTTCTTTCTAACCATCTAACTAGTATATCTTTCACTCTATTGTACAGTATAATCCGTTGAACGGTATATTAATACATTAATGAAATTCTTAAATAAATATATAGTGTAATGATAATTTCATACTGGGATTGAGAGCTTTAAAGGTAAAGATGTTCTTCAGTTTATAAAAACCAACGATGAAGATGTCAGAAATTTGAACTTACTACCATCTAACAATTATTGGACATTTAAACGGAAACGTTTCTTCGATTTCCAATAGAATAGAAGAAGATACATTTCTTGATCATTTTGTGGTGTAAGATGAAGTGTAAGATGGGGCAGAAAAGAATCACTGAGGAATGACTGAGGAGCCTGGAAGCGTATGAAATGTGTTGAACATAATGCGTCAAGATACAACCGTACTTGAACAGGAGCAGAAGCTCTAAGCACCATAAAAAAACGTATAATTTCGGACACATCATTCGTGGACTAAATTATCACCTTCTGCAGACAATTATGGACGGTAAATGGCGATTGGGAGAAAAAAGCTATCGTGGCTCCCCAATATTCGTAACTGTACTGCCTAGGAGGGTCGAGAATTATTCTAGTTCCCCTAAAACAAACAAATTTATGATGAAAAGACGAGGATTAGTATATGGCAGATACTTCTAAAAACGGACAAAACACTTGAAGAAAGGGAAGAAAGTATTTCTAATCCATTCAATTCCAGGTCAATTATTACGTATATTGATCTTCTGATTTCCATTTGGTGCTCCTCTGACTTTCAGCAGAGGACACGTCGAGTTCAACGAGTTTCGCTTTGTCGGGCAACGTGAACTCTTTGTGGTTTTCTTGAATAGTAACAATCTAATATTTATGTCTCATGATAAGATCTTGCTAGCGATATTTTGTAATTATTATTAGATGGTATCGCATTTTACGATTTGTTCTCGACAAGTCTAGTATATTTTAATATTAAAGTATTCTGAAACCGTTCATGAAAAATGTATATAATTTGAAAATACATTCAGCATATTAGGCGCTGAAACCAACTTGAAAATCTCGATCTCTTGGATCCTTTGTACCTCGCTTTTTACTTGGCAAAAGCTTCTAGACTGAACGGCTATCGACCTGATGCGTCCCCGTGGCGCCCCGGAGCGCCCCCCAGACGACCCCACCCCCTGACTTTGCACATAAACCGCTCCCCCCAGCTCCCTCCCCACCGCACATGATTCAAACGTCATAAGGAATCTCCGTGCTCTGCGTTTGACCTTTGCAATATTTCACAATAAAGCATTATCTTAGCGGCTATATTCCAAGAGGATATCTCCTTCCCCCTCGATAATATATGATGATCCCGTATTTATTGCAAAAATATCCCGTCCGCCCCAAATCTCGCGCGAGATTGGTGGGATCAAACCGATTTCGTCCCACGCCGAATTCGACGAAGTATCGGTCTAGATTTCCAAATTAGACACAAATTGCGGCAAGTCTTATTTGAACACGAACGTATTTCAACTCGGGTGAGTCACGGTTATCGACCTGGTCAACAAGGCGCCTGTCTGTCCTTTACTCCGGCACGAAATATAAAAAAGAATGAATCACCGCAAGTCTGAAAAACTGGCTGTACCAGCGATTGTACTATATATAATATAATCCATTGCTATTATTATTAATCGTAACTTATAGATTATTAATGCGTTCAGATTAGCGAAATTATTAGATGTTAACCATTTCTATTTATTCTTTTCAGATATTTCAAAGGTGAAGAAACCAATTGATCTTGATTTGCTGAAACCCGAGTCTGATCTATCCAAAGACGACAATATCCTCGCTGGGGATGGTGGCGATTTGGCCGACGAGGTTCTCGACGACGACGACGACGACGATGATGACGATACCGAAGATTTGGATGAGGATGATGACGAACAAGAAATGGCCGACGAACCTGCGACCAACACCGGCGGATCAGACGGTACGCATGAACATCTATATTATATTGAAACCTCTGTACTCGTTATTAATTGACGAGTATAAAGGTTCCATTGATCTGATTTCGTCTGCATAATACTTATGTACATCTTTAATTTGCAGTGGACGAAGACGACATTGACGATAACGCTGACGACGACGAGTACGATGACGCCGAATCGCAAGAAGACGACGACGACGACGAAACTGCAGATTCCAACGATCCTTTAGACGATGGTTTCGGACAATGGGAAGAAGCTACCCCCTCGAGCACCCGTCGCACGCCTACCACTACTCCCACGGCGGCTCCTCCCACAAAGATGACCACAACTCGAGTGCCCGTCACACCTGTTGCCGCCACCCCCAAGCCCAGCGAACAATCTGTCACTCAGGATCCTTATTTCACTCACTTTGATCCCAGAATTGAACATCAGAGCTTCAAAGATGCTCAGCAACGACTCGAGGAGACTCACAGAGAAAAGGTATGAGTGACTTCCATACATACCTCTCAATTGAATAAATCATATATATGTATATTGTCGGCCATGTTTTCAGGTTACTAAAATAATGAAGGAATGGTCAGAGCTGGAGGAGAGATACCAAGAGATGAGAGCTGCCGATCCGCGAGGCGCTGCTGGATTCCGACGACGCATGACCGCAAGATTCCAAGCCGGAGTACGAGCATTAGAAAGAGTCGGTGCATCCGAACAGAGGCGATTAGCCGCATTGCATCAGCAAAGAGTGCTCGCACATATTGCTCAACGACGTCGTGATGCACTCTCTTGTTACACACGTGCCCTCGCTGAATCTCCACCAAATGTATTATTCCTAATATTATTTATTATTAATATTTATATACATATTTATCAAAATGATATTTTTCAGACTCATCGCGTACAAAAATGTCTGCAAAAGCTTCTACGAGCCCTGCACAAAGACCGTGCACATGCAATCGCTCACTACCGTCATTTGTTGGCCGGAGGACCGGAAGGAGCGGCAGCCGAACGACCGCGCACATTGGAACGTCTCGTCGATATCGATCGCACTGTGAATCACAGCTTACAAATGTTGCAAAGATATCCCGAGCTCGACGCTAAGATCGGTCAACTGATGGACGATTACGTTCAAGTATGTATCGCTAAATTAAAACTATTATATTTAATATTCGACGGGCATTTATTCATTATTTTAATTGTAGGCATTACGATCAAAGGATGAAACCCCCGGATCTATGTTGTCGATGACCCCTGAAATGGAAGCCGCTATTTTGGATAAATACCGAATCGAAGTGGAGCGTAAAATGGCTGAAAAGGAACGAATTAAAGCCGAAGAAAAATTGCGAAAGGAACAACGAGGAAGACAACGAGCTGATATACGACAAGAACGACACAGAGTACGGTTTTATTTTACGTAAACTCGACTCTTTTTTTTACACGGTTTTGTAATTACACGAAAAAGCCTCTCTCGGGATTCAATGTGGATATAATCATGGTTGCAACGAGACACAAATTCAACCAGACATCAGCATCTTTATTGATGACCGATACAGCGGACGAATCGGCCTAGCCGACCTGAAGATTACAGGATTACTTCTTAATAATTAAAAATCGACGAGGATATTATAAACGATATAATTCATAGTTGCTTTCTATATGAGAAGTCTATCGCCTTTTTACATTGTAAACAGTCTTCCATTGCCTCCAAAAATCTGAGGCATCTATATATAACCTGGGGTCTCCGTCTGGGAACCAACGCTTTTTTTTCTTGATCCATGACACATGACGATCAGGTCACTCTTTTCTATAAATCTCAAACTATGAGACCCTGATCTTGTTGTAAAAAGCAGTGCCTAATTTAGATGCATAGTAATCAATCATAACAAATACTTCAAGAGACGGGATCCTTCTGAAACCTTATTCGGGTCAATGATTCCATCAATCACCAAAAGGGAATATGATGTTACCCATGCTTCCATTCCATTAATTCACTGCGGATTTGATCTACATATGTCATAGACCAAGAAAACCTATTTTCCAGCTTTCCTCAGTGGTGGATCAACCCCCTCCACAATAAAAAAAATAGTATTTTCGTTTGGTTTTAAGAAAGTTGAATGGATTCAAATTAATATTTTCCCATTTTGACACCTCTCGGCACCTGTGTTTCCTGCACAATCTGGCCATATGGACTGGGCACCCCTGATCACTCTGAAAGCCAATGAGCAATTGGCAGGGCCTTTCAGAGAACATGTAGAACCTGAGACAACTAATATTTTAGAGGCCCTTCGAAATTTACAAGAAATTAAGTCTAAAATACGCACTATCTGGTAAATAATGTCGAGTGTCGGTAGTGAATTTAATCATTTTTGACACATTGTCGATTGTAGTTTTAAATTTTGTAGAAAACTAAATGATGTCGTCTAACTTCGTCATTTATCTAATGACGTGTAAAATATTAAGTGTAAAAAAAGGGTCGAATGTATTAAATAATAATGCAATGAATGAACCGTATACTAATTTTTAAATGTGGCGATAGGTCGAAGCTGTTTTGGGAAAGAAAATGGCCGGTACTTTTGAACAAGAATCGCTCGAAGACGAGGACGAGTCTCTTTTGGTCATTCCGTCCGAATACGGACATCAATCGACGTCCAGTTCGACCGTCCCCAGCAGTTCTATGTCCGCATCGACCACGCAGGGATACTCGGCTACACCAACAACGCAATATATCGAAAGGGATATCATGAGCAACACTCAAGACAGTATAGTACGTGAAACAACGATTAAAATTAACTCGTAACTAATTTCGTATTGATATATTATATAATTACGTGCAGGAAGAATCGTCATCTCAGCCTTCTTCGAGTCAGAGTTCCGCTACCGCTGTGACCGTCGACGATGCCGCAGTGCAAAGATTAGCCGAAGAAGCCGCAGCCGCATCCAGGGCTCATCCGGATCCACCACCAGCACACGCCATGATGCACGATATCGGACACGGCGAGCCTGTACGTCTAATTAATATTACATCATTATTATTTTGCTCGTGTAATTAATTATATTTAATTTTTTTGTAGAGCTATTCCGTTAGGCGAGAGGTGTACGGCAGCGGCGGTGTTACTCACGCTAGCCGAGGATTGTATCTCGCCGTATGCGTCGGCGTTGCTGCACTCATCGGAGCCGTCGCTATCGGAGTGGCAGTGGTTCGCCGTCGCAACGCAGCAAGTCCGCATGCCATGGGCTTCGTCGAAGTCAGTATCATCGAGTCGATTATTTACGCTACGTTTCGATGAAACGAATAACGTTTTGTGTGATGTTTCAGGTGGATCAGACCGGGCCGTGCGTCCCGCCGACACCAGAGGAGCGCCACGTCGCCAACATGCAAATAAATGGATACGAAAATCCGACATACAAATATTTCGAAGTGAAGGAGTAAAATCTTATTGACATTCAATACTAGTTCTTACCCGTCTATTTATAAATATTATTTTTTACAAAGTAACATAAATAATATCAGGTCTTTATATATTTAAATATATATATATATTTTTAATTTTCTATCGAAATAAAATATTTTTATATATGATTTGACTGCGACTATATTCGTTTTAGACGGGTCGATATTACAATGTTCATCATTTTACAACACGTATAAACATTTTATTGTAGAAAAAATTACTTTTGAAATAAGTTGTATGTAAAATATATACTTAGTTTGTATTGACGTAAGAATCACGGGATAAATTTTTTCAGTATTTTTACAGCTATATACGTATATATACATATACTGCTAGTATGCCAAGTATTAATTTATTTTGTTTGAATACTCGTTTTAATCAACTATGCCGTATCTATGTCGGGTTATTTACGTCGGATTTTGCGTTGCGCACGCATTATTCACACCGTGATTAGCGTCAAAGTGTTTCTTACAGAATAGCCTGACATATTTATCGTACAATGGCTCATGTTTAAGGTCCTACCGTTTGTTTTGAAGCCTTTATAATATGAATAGGACTCGTAATAATACTGCTATTGGGATTATAGGTATAAGCGCCTGTGTATACTAATGATTCTTGTAAGTCATTAAATGTAATATGTACCTTTATAGAGGTAGCTTGTGAAATTTCATTTTTTTATTTATGGATGTTCATAGAGGCTGATACATAATTATATGAATGTAAGATTAATCATATTTATTTGTTTAATGAATAAAATTAAAAATTGTACATACATTTATTATTTCGTTGAGTCATCTTTAGCGTATTTCTTATACTTTTTTTCTTATACCGTTTTTATTTTATTATTTATTTTATTTTATCAATCACGATGTAATGGAAGATATTTTCTCGTTGCATTTCATTTTATTATTGGTAGAAATATGTGCCATTAATAAAATATATCACAATATTTCATTACCATGTCAAAATATTTATTTTAGTTGGTAATGTATATATAATATATATATCGTAGAAAAGCTATGAGCTTATAATAGTCGAAATGTGTTGTAAAATTAATGCAAGTCCATTCCATTTTTACATTCTTGACGAATTGTATATCTTATTTTTCATCTCATCGACATCTTATCGTTTATATAATTCCTTCTGCTCTAGAGGAAAAATGTCTGGCTAAATCATATCATTTAGCGAGCGATCGATACTGTGCGTATACATCGTGTTATAAATAGCCATGTCATGCATAATT
The DNA here is from genome assembly GCA_022495035.1 of Philopotamus ludificatus. NCBI lineage: Eukaryota > Metazoa > Arthropoda > Insecta > Trichoptera > Philopotamidae > Philopotamus > Philopotamus ludificatus. Next base: position 247,379 of record JAGXCT010037171.1, on the reverse strand, counting down.
TGATAATCGTAGTAAACGAGTTTGTGCTGAATATTGTAATATGCAAAGTGATCTCATCTGTATGTATGTATTTTTGCTTTAGAAGAGTTATTGAAAAAAAAATCTCCAAAATATACAATTAAGATCAGAAACATTTTTAATGACTGAAAATAGCGATGTATCATTTTAATAATTGACGTCATCAAAACAATCAACTGAATGTATGTGTGCTGCGTTTTCAAAATAAATAAATATTCCAACATACTTAAATTATCCAGCCTTATTCGGAAATATATATATTATCGTTTGATTATAGATTAAAAAGAAATACTAAAGTAAATATTTTAATAAAAGATCTTGCACGACAGCATTTTTAACGATATTAATAAACACGTTTGTCGTATCATTATCAGTGATTGAGAAGTCCCGTGGCCAGGCTAGAAGTATTGTTGTTAGTAAGAACCGCTTCTCTTTAAAAAATGAATAATCATAATGTTAGAAAAACCAATGTAATCATGAATTCGTCCGGATATTTTTAGCACAATACCTTGTAATAATACCCTAAGTTTTGAATTGTAGATTATTAAAAAAAAATACACTAAAAATATTTATATATATTTAAGTGAAAGCTGTGGAATTCTTACACAAATTTATTAAAAAAAAAATGGAAAAATAAATGGAGTCGGATTAGAAATTTTTCGCTTCTAAATATATATACATACGTATATTTATATTTCTTATTTACATACATATATATATATATAATCTTCAATACAAGCTTATATCAATGTACAGTTTAATGAGAAAATGTAAACGTTTATTGTGACATCAATATCACCGTCGTCGAGTAGCTAAAAGTTTTATTTTGGATAGTACACAAAAATAAAAACTATTTAACATTACAATTAATGTGTAAGATTAGTGTTATGTGTTAAATGAATTAACAATACAATAGTTGTGCATAGGGTGTTTGTTTCCGAGATATTTAAGGTAAAAAAGTATATATTTCGTATTTGTGGGAGCTATGCAAATAATTAGTTACCTCTCTATATAAAAATATTTAAAAGTGAAATAGATTTGATATGTGTCCGTAACGATTATCGTTTTATTTCTATGATGACATCACAATGGTGGAAATGTTGCAGAAACAAAATTATAAATTTGATAGCTTAGTCTTTATGTGAATGTTTGTGTTCTGTGGCCATTTATTGTAATTGAACTTATCTATAATAAAAACCAATAAAATACACACATCACTTTCTTTTCATTTTTCACTTTTCACACTCCAATAACATTTCCGTCAATAATTAATTATTTAAGATATAAAATAATGCGGACTTGTTCCTCATGAGAAAGAAATGCTGACCGAATGTGATATCGATTTGCTGTTCAGACATAAAATGCAATCATTATCTCTCGGCTTACGATATACTACTATATATTAAATTAACTAATAAATAAGCAACACACTACATAAAAATATAATGGATAATTAGATTTAATAAATAAAATACTATCTACATCAAGCGTATTAAACTCAAAAGCTAATAATATAGGGTGCAAAAAACTTCAAAATTAATTATTATAGAAAAGTAGGTTTATTTTGAAAACTATAGTATTATTTTGGATCTGACATTGGTCTTTTTTTCTTTCATTAATTTATTTATTTTACTATAATGGATGGATGGCATAACATAAAGATTCCAAAGCGCCATTGACCCATATAAAGATTCAAAGAAGCAAGGGGAATAAATCTCTCACACTTATATTCTCACTGTGACATTAAATTAATTAATTCGAACGCAACAAACTACCTACATAAATATTTTTATAAAACATGCGGAGGTAATGGATCTTTTCCTCTTACGCCCTGACCAGTGTTATAAAGAATTTCATAAATTTTCGTCGGCCACTTATTAGACTACTAATTTATATGGTTAACTTACATTATCGAAATAATATGCATGTTACCTACAAGCCATAACACTG
>JAGXCT010037171.1:228301-244078 GCA_022495035.1 Philopotamus ludificatus | reverse complement strand
CCAACATGGTAGAAGATGTACCTCCAATGCCAGCAATGGCCAAGAGAGGGAAACTTCATTTTTGAATGTATCATAAGAGTTTATTTTTAAATGATTATACTAAGAATTATCCCTGAAAACAAGAAAAAGTGATAATAAAAACAATTATTTACGAAAAGACTTATTTATTAAACAAAATTAAAACAATGTAATCTTAGGCAGAAAATATATAAACCAAAACTTCATAATTAAGTATCAAAAAATGGTCTTCAACATAAAAAATAATTATATTTTGAAATACTCAATGTACGAGCTGGATTTGTCATTTGATAGTTTATGATAAAATAATAATAAAACTTGCCAGCATTCAAAAATATAAATTTACTAATCAATACTAAAGATAAGTTAATCAAATTACTTATTTAATACAAACAAAAACATAAGGTACATGTTGCTACATCTTAATTCGCATCATCTAAAACACGTGTGATACACGAAAATCGTTAATTAAATTCAGATCTAAGTTATAATTAAAAAAATATTACGCAAAACAATGTAATAATAATGGTCATGTTTCAAATACATACTAATACATACATCCCGATAATTATAGAAACCAATATCTATAATTAAATAACATAATATGCGAATTATATAAAAGTAATCTTGGTTCTGGCTTGATTCACTTGCCATACATTTAATTCCTCGTATTCTTCGATGCATACATCCACCTGCAATGCAAATATATTTAATATAAAGCAAAATAATAAATATTTATTATCAAAAATAATAAGCAAATACCTGATCTGGTTTAAATCCTTTATCGACACACCGTTCAATGACATCATTGATTTTGACCGTTTTACTCGTACCAGTCATTTCTCTGATGAGTGCAAAGATTTTATCTGAAGCATTCACGGTTCTGAAAATGAAAATGTAATAATGTTATAAAGGTCGCTAAATACATATGTCGATACATATCGAATAAACATACCTGCGTGCATTGGGATCGTCGACGTGTATTAAAGATTGTTTGGACATTTCTAGCAATCGTATAGATTCCTCGACGTCTTCTTGCTCAACAAGATTTGAAAGTCTAATCAAATAAAATAAAATTGAATTAATGGGACATTAAATATTGTACATTGACGAAGAAATGATAATAACCTGAGTCTGGCGAGGGCGGTAGACAACCGAAGTATTGCCAAAAGATTTCTGGCAGAAGTGAAAGTCATATCTCGTGAATTACGAGCCTCCTTTCTCAATTCTACATACGACGCTGAAATAAAATTGCTCCGTAAATAAATTATATAATTTAAATTAACGAAATAAATATAAAACTTATGCTCACAAACTATGAAGTCGGATAGCTCTTCGGGAATATGCGGTTCCTTCAATTTACAAAGACTGATGTATCGTCTCATTAATCCCATATCGAGTGCTTCAACACGAGATGGAGGATGTTTACTGTGAGTATGGACGTAAGTAATGTGTCTGGCCAGCTCCAAATCTTTATTGCTAAATTAACAAAAATACAAATTAAAATAAAATAATTGCGTACTTATATGGATCTTGACTTTAATGTGATGACAACTGAAGTTATGAGAGTCAGCGACATAGTTGACAGTCATATTCACAGAAACTTGGCCGAGGGAAAACTCTCCGATAAAGAAGAACTCGATCCATCCAATCCCAACAAAAGATTAGGTATTGAAGGTCTTAAAAGCTATTTTATAATAAAGACGTACAAGAAGTAATCTTCCAAATGAATTATAGCATCGAAAGAGCTTTATGTAAAACCCCAAAAAGACATTTTCGTCAGGTACCTCTTATATATGGAAAAAAAAAATACTATGTACCGATTGGGTTTATCTTGGATTAACCATAAAAGATCGAAACGTGAGAGTAGAGCGGCAGGTAACTGTATGTTCTGTTCGATTGTTCTCTTCGGATTATATCTTCCATATGCAGGATTTGCCGCTGCCAATATTGATACCCTGGCATTTAAACAAGTCATTATACCAGCCTAAAAAATATATATCAAAGATGAATATAATTCTATATGTTAACGATAGTTAGTTTATTAAATCGATCATACCTTAGCGATGCTGATTGTCTGTTGTTCCATTACTTCGTGAATAGCTGTACGATCAGTTTCAGCCATTTTATCGAACTCGTCAATGCAGCAGACACCTCTGTCTGCTAAGACCAGAGCTCCACCTTCCAATATCATTTCTCCAGTAACAGGATCCCTCATAACGGCAGCAGTTAGACCGACACCGGAACTTCCTCTGCCAGTTGTGTATTGAGAACGAGGCGCAAGTCGATCGATATAATTCAGCAACTGAGATTTAGCAACACCTGGATCTCCCATAAGACATATATTTATGTTTCCACGAATCTTCATGCCTTCAGGGTTCCTTTAAAAATGAAATTGTATTGAAAAAATACGTATATAATAAAACTATAATTAAATAATCAATTGCATACTTGTCGACACCTCCGACGAGAAGTAACAATAATGCTTTCTTAACATCTTCATGTCCATAAATCTCTGGAGCCAAGCTCTGAGCTAATCTAGTATAAAAAGCATTATCCGTAATGATGTCCATTTCCTCTTCGGTAAGCGAATGAACTGCATCTTTATCTTCGGTATTATTCAATGATGTAATTATCTAGAATAAAATAACATAATATTAAACGTAAATATTAAATATACATGAAATATATAGATATAAAATATTACATTAGCTTCCAAGTAAGTTTCGCTTAATAAGCCGCTAACGAGCTGACGGAAACCAGTCTTAAACATGGGTAAAAATATTCCAGTGATGCTGACGTGATCACCGGGTTGAGCATGTCGAGTCGTTTCACCTCGGCAGTAAACTGTCAGTGTGCGTGGTATATGTCCGACAGGAACTTGATCAGACTAAACACAAAAATAGATTATTAAACAATAATTATTATAAATTAAATTAGTTGATGATGTCTTACATGTTCCTGTATTTTAATTTCTTGAAATTTCATAAATCTCGACCCTCTAGTTTGTAGATATAATCTGCCACCTGATTTATTTACTCGACAGTCTTCGGTAACGCATGTTCCGAGAGGCATAAACGTCATAGAATTGACTGGCTGATACGTCTCAGCTCCGCACTGATCGCAAGTATATGTAGCGACACATATCATTGGTTTCACTTCAGTGCAACGTGTTACAATTCCTAGAATCGCATTACAAATTAAAATGAAATATCTGCAATAAATGCATATCGTAACTACATATTTTTATAATAAATACCTCTCACTGTTACGAGCTTTCCAATACTCTCAGCTTTAACTTCGCGAATTGGCAAATGTTTGCTGGTAGACAAATCTTTAAAATATATCTCACTGTAATGAAAAATTTTACATTAAAAATGAGATAAAATAATAATGATCACTAATAAAAATTTACTAACAATCTACGTATGAGTTCTGCAGGATATTTATTACGGGGATCTCTCTGTTCAGCAAGATGTCGATTCTGCGATTCCAACATTATCCTATGTTCAATATACACGTCTAAAGCATCCTTTGCTATAATCTAATACAAAAATAATTATCAGAAACAAATTGAATGTTAACGTAAACAATATTTAAATATCTTACATCCTTCTCTTTGTATTGAGGAAGTAATTCGTAAACAACATCAGATACTAAATTAGTATATCGCTTGGTATTTTCTAAAATAGCCTCGGCTATACTGTCATTATATTCGTGCAAATCATCCAATTCAACGACAAACGGCACCTATAATTTTCAAAACATATTTTATGATATTGATAAATCGTAGATGTGATCGTTGTATATATAAACATAAACAATAAATACCTGTTCTCTGTGTGCTAATTTTGTGAGTTGCAAAGCATATTTGAAGAATTTATGACCTTCGTCATCAGTCACACAGAATTCGGAAAAAAACGACTTGATCGTTTCTACAAAACATAAAAATATTATTCATTACTGTAAATAGAGATTCATTTTATGGTTAGGTTACAGCAATTGTTCGCCAATTCGAATTAATTTGTTATAACTAAATATTAAATTCGGTGTTGGTCATAATTAGCCACCGCGAGTAAACTCCAACCAATAAACTATACTATCAAATTATTAACCAATCACTAAGGAAAACTTGGATTATTAACCATTATTTTGGTTGCAAGTAACTCAAAGCTTCAATGATATTAAATCTCACCTTTATCAGCTGCATAATCCCGCCCTGCCATCTTCAAATCCTCAATGAGAAGCGCAGTGCGACAGCAATAAACAATTGGCGCGAAACCGGCAGCTAGCAGTGTTGCCAGTCGAGAAAAATCCTCACTTGCCGCTCACGTTTCTTTTGTCAACGTTTTTTTATGAATACATAAATATCATGTTTCAATATGAATTTAACGTATACATTATTGACACAAGAATTAAATTATTTTTTCGCAATTTCATTACATTATGCCATTAATTTGTATATAAACTTATGTACAGTGTACTCTCGATTATCCGTGCATGGATTATCCGGTTTGCGGGTTATCCGTGCCTGAAAATATTTTGATTGATTTTTTTCATTATGATTATAAGACGCATTAATGAATTCCGCATCTTGAATATGCGCTGTTTGAACGAAATACGTATAGGGACACACAGAAACGTCGCCCTGCCATTAATTTCGATATTTATTGCCCATATTTGTGAGCTCTCGGGACTTCGTTTGTTCTAAAAAATCTAATGTTCACGAAATCTTCGGTCCCTTTCCAAATGTCTTTCGTAGTTTGTTTATTCAGTTGCTTTGCTTCCTAGCAGTGAAGAAGTGCGTGTCTTTACAGAGAGCAGATTTTTTCATTACACACGTATGTTTGATTATTTTCAATTTCTATGTCGAATTTCAAGAATATTTTCAAAGAGAAAATTTGCAATCTGATCAAATTTATAATGCAGATGAAACTGGCTTGTACTGGAAGTGCTTACCAACAAAAACGCTAGCTTCGATGAGTGAAAAGTCGGCTCCTGGACATAAATCGTCTAAAGAAAGAATAACTTCGTTATGTGCTGTGAAAATGCACTGTGAACTCATAAAATGAAACTTTTTTTGGTGATTGGAAAAGCAAAACCACGATCATTTAAGGAACTGGAAGTAGAAAATCTTCCTGTCGATTATTATGGTCAGAAAGGCATGGATGGACAGGAAATTGAAGATTGGTTAAAAGAAACGTCCCAGAAATGCGATTATTTTGAAAAAATAAGGGATTGCCAGAAACCAGTTTTGTTACTAGATAATACTCCTCATCCGAATGAAAGCATATTGAAGACAAACGATGGATTTATGATTACAAAATTTTTGCCCCCTAATGTTACATCACTGATTCAACCCATGGACCAAGGTGTTATATCATCAATGAAACGTCTTTATCGTCAAAAACTTCTGAAAACTCTTGTCGAGGAAGATGATAATCTGATCAATTTTTGGAAAAAAATGATGGTATTGGATGCTATACATGGATAGCACAATCTTAATAAAAGTAAAACTATAGCAACACTCTGTCTGATCATGGAGAAAGATTCTTCCTGACATAGAAACAGATTTAATGGATTCGAAAGAGAATGAAGAAAATTTTGTATCTGAAATGTGTGGATTATTGGGATTTTTTTTTTTTTTTGAAAACGCGTATATGGAAAACGTAGAGGAGTGGCTCAATCATGATTTAAATGATTCAGGCTTAACGCATAACATCCTAATATCGTTTTGTTACCTCAAGAGGAAGAAAAATTACATTAATACTATAAGCGAAGAAGATACCAGTAGTCATAAAAAGGCATTGAATTGTATTGAAACATTTATGATTACGCTGAACAAAGGGGAATCGACTATAATAATGTAATAGCTTTAAGAATATTTCAAGTGAAATAGTTGTAGCTCGAGAAAAAAAAAAAAAAAAAAAAAATCTCAGAAACAAATGAAAATAACAGATTTTTTTGTGACTGCGGTACATATAAAAGCATACTTTTATATTTTTTAAGTTCGTATATATGATAAAACAATACATTTTACTTATTGGTTTGTGTTTTCTTGATAAATAAATGAATATATAAAAATAATGTGTTAACAATTTGTGCTTTGTATATGATATTATATTCGAAAATAAAATAAAAATTGATGATTCGGATTATCTCTGTTTCTCGACTATCCGATCATCCTCCCCAGCATTAACCCGGATAATCGAGAGTGCACTGTATTTATCGATCGATGATATATTAGTTTTTGTTGAATAATATAACATTCATAAATGCACATATTCATAAACCCATTAATCGCTGTGGTCACTCCGATGTGACAACTGAAAGCTTTTTCAAGGCAAGATATTGATGAAATCTTCATTATTAAAAAAAATGGATTTTTAATGATATGCTTCATAATTTGGTCGATATATTAGATTTTTTAACTAATCAACATAACGCCTAAACGACAAGCGCACATGGCGATGTCCCACCGCAGATTGAGGACACGCCGCCGATAGACCGTCCGCCAAATTCTCGCGGCACTTGTTACTGATATAGGTTTCACTCGCACTTGGTAAATCGTACTGAATGCGAACGAGAAAAAACATCGTGCCCGTGGCAACAGAAGCAGTTATTGTTTTTATTTTTTTTAAGATTATTTACAATGTTTATTCTTTTTAGATAAATACAAGTAGGATTTATATTAAGTGTTATTCGAGAAAAATCAAAAACTTAGGGTCCCAAATATACTTCATCGTCAAGGCTGGATTAAATGAGCATTTGTAATTATTAAAATACTAAATTCATATTTTTCAACCTAATTTATTTTGTGGCATACTTTGGCTACGATGGTTACTCTGATCGAAAAGACAATCACTTATTTGATGTAAACTGCCCCTTTATCTTAATTCAAAATTGAATAAAAGAATAAAAATACATACTTTTGTTTTTTATATTTAATTGTACAGTTTGTATAGATAAATTAAATTACAAAATTAAAGGTACATAATAATTATCACTGACGTGTTAAAAATTTAATTCTACATCTAAATTAAAATCGTCCATTTCGATGTCAGGCACATTTATGCATTCAGGTTCTGTTTTCACATTTACTGTATTCTTCACATCAAAGAAACTGAATAAATCGCTAAGATTAATAACGGAATATGCAGAATGCGAGAGCACATCTTCGACACATTCCTTCAAGCAATGGAACGCAGATAAAATATGCGGTGGCAATTTTATTTCTGAAACACAATTTATTTATTAATAAATAAATATATTGATAATATAAAGTATCATATGAATAACACCTACTTTGATTATTGTGTTTATCTACTTGGAATAAGTAATGAAAATAGCTAATTTGATTATATAAATCTTTTTCAGTGTATTCTCTGAACATTATGCCCTTTTCGCATAATGTACACAATGGATAACCGCCAGTAAAATAATGCGGAAGCTTCAAGATTCTATTCGTACACGCGGGATCTTCACAAATCAACCAATTTTCATAATACTTGGAATTGAAATGTCTTATTTGCATCGTAAGTTGATTTAATATATTCGGTAAGTATTCTATTGGTTTTCTGTTACATTTTTCATTTTGACAACTCTCTAAAAATGTTATTGTCTCTTTATCGATTGTACGGAACACTTCATTTATACAATTTTCCGTTTTACATTGTTCATCGATACACTTAAATTTGAAATCTACGCATTCTCTATACTTATCCTTTTCATTTTCAATTTGAAGGACATCGGGATTTCCGTTCTCTCGCTTCACAGTTTGTTTATATGCCGATGGATCGAGACCGAGAAAATCAGCAATTCGCGCCGAATCTAAGCCCTCAATCGGATCACAAATCCTAGATATTACAGGATGTAATTGATAAGCCAAATAGTAATTAATGTCTAATTTTAGCTTTTCATCGCCTTTTAATTCTTCTATGTGGTATGCTCTTTGCACAGAAGAATTTGTAGTGCCATCTTCGCAAATAATGTACGGGACGATATCGCCTTTTTTATATTTGCGTCCGTTTTTACTATTTAATCTTAACGCTACTTGTACATGTGGTTGACCATTTTTATCAGCGTATTCATTTGGATTTTTCGTCAACTGTTTTGTAATCGTCAACATGGATAGCGGCATCTTATTATCCCTAAGATCTTCTTTGAGTTTCAATAAATGTATCTGTATACTTTCGATTCTGTCATCCGACGACTGTTCCGAAAGAATTTGATTGAGTATGAATTTACCGGCTTCAGCTGCCAATTGGGACCAATCTCGCCTCACAACATCGAGACCCTTCAACTCTTGCGTTGTGACGAATTCCCCATTTTTATTTTTGCTGATCAATACCGCGGCATACTTTTTCTTCTTCAAAAGCAGCAAATATCTAAATACACCGTCGATATCGAGTTCGATCTGGCGATATTTTTTATTGATTTCTTTTTTAATGTCGTGTCCTATTTTGAACACTTGATCGTAATCTAAACAGTTTGTATTTATCATTATACTGTCAGTATCGCCGTATATTACGTCGTAATTTAATTTGCTCACCAATTCTTTAGTGTTTATTAATATTTCTCTTCCTTTGAGAGTAACGAGAGCTGCTAACGGTTTGGCGTAAAATCTTGAATATGTAAATCCTAAGCATCCGTACATTGAATTAGCTGTGAGTTTAAGCGCAAGCTGTCTTATGTTGTATTGCATCGACTGTTCCGGGGACAAATCGGGGGTTTTCATCAACTTTTTAACATCTCGTCTGCTATCGACGAGCTTTCTAATCTGAGTGGGTAAAATTCCCGGCTCAACATTGGAGTCGGGTAACACAATTTCGCTAATTTCCTCATCAGTCGAATGTAGTGCATTCCTTTTTATAGTTGTAAAACAAATATTATACTCTTGTATGATACTCGGATACAATGAATTGAAGTCCATCAACAAAATTAAACTATCGTAAAAACCTTTCTTAGGATCCAACACTAAACCACCAGAATAAGCCGGTTTTTTACGGGATTGAACTTGTTTCTTTGAAATATTATTAGCACCTTCGTCCGCGTTTCCGTCAGCATCTTGCGTAAATTTAGATTCATCGACAATTCCCCGTTTACCCATTACTTTATCGGGCACGATATAATCTTTTTCGGTAAATGCATGCAAGAGTAAAAATTCATTTCGTTCAGATCTTCCGCCCATCAACGTTCTAGACATGACGTTACCGGCAATTTGAGTAATCTGCAACGCCAATGGCAACACATTCAATTCAAACATTAATCTTAAAATGTACGACGTATCTTGCATCGTTAACGAAATGAGTTCTAATAAGTCTCTAGTGCTTTCGTAGTATTTGAAGAGATCGTCAGGGGCAACATCCGACACAGATCCTTCTGGTAATTTCAACACAGTGCTACACAGCGTGACTAAATCGTAACTTCTCGATCTAATTAATTCCATAGACGACAGCTTGACATCGCAGACTAGACGTCCGAGGAAGGCATCTCTTGCGAGAAATTTACGTTGAGGTATAACCGATCGTTTTAATCTTCCTAGTCGTGACCAGTTCGGTATATTTTTATCTATAATGTTTCCAATGATTAAATCTTGCTGATATCCTTGCAAATCGTGGCCGACTACGACATCGGGATCACACTTCCAAAATTGGACGAGAAAATAACTCAAAAGCTCTCTTTCGGATTCGCATTTGGTCAGTTTTGTTGCTTTGAATTGAGGTAGAGCTATCTTAAAATCCGTTGGCCACATCTCGCTAGGAGATTTAGTGATAACTGTAAAATTAAACACATATATATTAAAATTAAATCACATTATATTAACATATTGCCTATGGGGTTAATCGCGGGCAAACATGAGCTAAAATTTTGTGAGCAAAGCATTCGCCAAAATTTTGTGAGCTTCAACAATTACTATATAGTTAATCCAAAAAAAATAATTTATATCTTATAGCAGGGGTCATCAAACTTTTTGGAAATGGGCCGAATTGAAATTTTTATGGTTTGAACATGGTCTTTTGAATGTTGAATATTTATATAGAAGGCTTGTGTGTGAAATTTCAAGGTCATTAGCCATTGGGCCACCGGGATAGGCCATAATTTTTATTATCCACAATATGCTGTTATAGCTCTGAATGTTGAGGAACGTCATAAATAAAGAGAACAATTACGATATGACATCAGTAAGAATTTATTCATCACAAATAAAAAGTAACGTAATATAAAGTATGAATGCTTTTATATGCACTTGCCGCATCTGCCGAATATCACAAGGTCTTATTGACCTTGTGATAACAACCTTTGACTCTGACAGTACACACATGAAAGCCAGACCATTCAGGAGCTGACTCAGTGAAAGAACCAGAGGAATACTTCGACCAGTCAAGAGGAGAGCAACAACCAGCTGACTTCGCTTTACGTCTTTTATAGACGGACGTACTAATATAATCACATCAAGCAAGGCAAGGGCATGAGGGTAGCCAAACGAACTGAGAAGTCACCTGGGATTCACTCTGTCGCCAGAGAACCACCCTGCTATACTGTCAACTTCATATAGAACGATATACGTATCAGATCCAGCATACGCTATCATCATGTGGACGACTGAGAGCTCACTGGGGGAGTCGATTTTATTTCCCAGAAACATACGTGTCCATCTGTACGGTAATCACCCACCGAAACGCCCGAAAGCCCTTAGTTTCCCAGCACCAGGCAGATGATTTTCATATCTCCTCACGGTCTGAAAGTATCTACCCTCAGAAAAATATTTAAAAAAACAAAGCGTTGTAAAAGTTACAGCTGATCGAACGCATAGTGTCGGCTAGCGTGTGATATGCACGCCCTGGACATACTCACAAATCGCTTTTGACGTGGAAACCACGACCCCCGTAGGCAATAAATTTAAAAAAAAATTCAGATGCATACCACAAAAATGCTGTTGAAAATTTGGATTCGGCGGTGATTTATGTATCTCGTAAGAATTAGTAATTAAGCATGACAGCATTACGATTGTATTGTGCCGTGTTTTGGGATCGGTTAATGTTCTCGTATTGATCTGCAAATATTTAAATGTGCATTATGATTTTATTTAAAAATTGTTTAAATTTATTCCGACTTACCGTAGCTATTACGAGTGGCGGTGCAGGTTTATTTTCGCCACGTAACACCACAATGTCTTCGGGTTTTAAACAATTGGCTTCTAATTTGCACCACGAAATTTTACACGAAACGCATTCGGGATTTTTAATTTCGAGCCAACACGGACCTTTTATTTTACGTTCCAATAAAAATGTTTCTAACGAACTCGTATTGGCGCCGAATATGTGACTGAATGTTAAAAACGGTTTGTCTACTGGAGGAGGAGGATGAGTAGCCTGAAAATTATTTTAAAAAAAGCTAAGAACTAGGTGAATTTTTAAATTTGTTCAATCTAAACGAATATATGAATATGCATCGTACAGAATATTTCACTTCTAAATATTCGGATTGAACTGGAACGTCAGCTAATTCGAATGCATAATTTTTAGTAGTTTTTCGTGATTTGAATTCTTTTATGTCCATTTTTGATGCGACTTTCATATTAAATTCTTCGTATACATCCATAATAGACACCGGATTTTCTTCATCTTCTTCAAAAGTAATGGGATCTAATTTCTATAAATAAAAAAAAATGTTTTAATACGCAGCTCAATATTAATTTAAGATTAAATTTGGGATAAACTCACATATTCTCTGGGCAATAAAAACATTTTTCTATCAATGTTTCTTACGGCAACACAACACGATACACATCCACTCGATGGATTAGAATTATCAAGATAAACTTTTCCAAATAGAAAAACTACTCCGGGTTTCATATATCGATCTTCCCAAGCATCCCACCAATAAAAATGTAAAACTTTAGAACCATCCTTATTAGTGACAAGCGGTAGACCAACCGAATCGTTATTTGACATCATTTGTGTTTGCAGAACCGTTTGTTCGTGATTTGACCATCCGTTTGATATATTTTTAGCTTCTTTATGTGATACATCAGCTTTTATCGGAGCAGATACCTTATCGATCACTCCGAGTTCTTTATCAGTAAAATCGTTTGCGCAAAACTCATCTACAGCAGAGACTTTCTCCGTTTTTATTGATTTATCTTGGCTGAAATCATCATCAAAATCTATGCCATCAAAATGTAAATCCTGGCTGTTAAATTCTTCAATTTTTTGTGTGCCCATATCTGGATGTTCAATTTTAACAACTGGATTTATTAGATCGGGTTCGATTTTTATTTCTTTCTTAGGCGATGGAAAATCAGATATATCTAGATCTTTATTCTAAACAAAAATAATAATAATAAAGTAATATGTAACGTAATAGTATAAATATATTACGTACCTCTATTTCTAATGTCTTCGTAGGCTCATTTATTTCGGTTTTTTTAGATAATTTAGTGAGTGGTTTATTTATTTTCGTATTATTGGAATTGTTCAGGTTTTTAAAATAATTTTGGGCTTCGCGCTTACTACTCTCGACGTAGTTAGTAGATTTGGGGTTGACAATTTTTTTTTCAGTAATTTTTAACGGTTTAGGTGCATCGGGATTGATTTCAGACATAATATCCGATAGAATATCGTCTTCATTTAATTTTGTATCCTAAAACACATCATTTTCAATATTGATCAATTAAATAAGCATGCTTTAGATAAGAAAAATCGCATACCTCCTTCTTTTTATTTGACATGTTACTTAACATGTTTCTAATACTACTTTTCCCTTGATTTAATGGCACAGTCAATGCGGAAACTTTTGTTTTTCGCTTTTTGGCACGATTATTATCCTCATTTGAATGAGATGAAGCGACCTGGGGTGCTGCTGCTTCTTCGTCATCAAAAATTTCTCGACCATCCTCTACGTAGCCACAACCATCTAATTTATAACAGAAAAATATTTAATTACAATGTTGGTATAAATTAGAATATGTTTTATATCTCAGATATATATATCACTCGTAATGAAGTAAATATTAAACTCGAATCAATATGGTATATGAAAACAATCGTATATATCTGCAAATGTATTTAGAAATAAAAGCAAACCATCATCTTCGATCCAATCCTCTTCCTGCCTTTGCAACACTCTCTCCGTGTATTCATTCTCGTCCACGGTGTCGTAAACATTTTCAAGAGTGTCCACTTCATACTTGCGTTTAGTGCCCTTCAACTGTTTAAGTTTTTCGAATGCTGACAGCCGACCATGCCTGTCGATCTTTTGACGTTTTTCTCTCCCGCCTAATCAACACACAACAATTATCATTTAATTGGCGATCAATGATAATAATATATATATGCTAAATGAATAAAGATAATAGATATATTGAATTTACCAGCGGCATCCATAGTTGCGGTTGACAGATCGCGCGGGAAAGTTGACAGCCAGTGCAGCCAACTTAACATTCTATCTCAGATCCCATTCAATTATAATATTATGATTATTTAATGCTTTTAAACTACGATAAATCTATAAATTTATTGAAAATTAAACAATATATAAAATATAAATCTATCAGTTTATTATTTAATATTATAAAGATAATGGATAACCCTTTTAAGTTATTTTTTTAATTTCATTATTTGTATCTGTTAAATTAATAATCAAAAGTTATTTAACATCATATTTCATTCAGCCTTTCCTTTTTGAACATATATTTTCTATGAGAAATCTGAATTAAAAATAGATGAAAAGTGAAGCTGTGGTATTTACACAATTTAATAATATTACTAAAATATTTATTAATTTAAAATAAATATATATTCAGCATTAAGTTATTATACAAAGATTGCCACGTTTTTCTTTAGTTTTCTTCAGGGCCTACACTTTTGTAGGTAATTGATTTGTAAAAATTTTATCAAATTTCCAATCACTGTAATTGTTTTAACATAATATAAACACATTAATAAGAGATTAATAAAACGAAATTAAGCACAAAAAATAAGATAATCTTCAAACAGATCATTGATCGGGTTCATCCTTGAGTTTTTGCCATCGCAATCCTCAATTCATTAGCGGCGAGTGATTATTCTTTATTTTCAGTTAATATTAATTTAGGTTTTTTACTATATTTTTAATTAACTTATGAAAAAAATGTTAACAGTTTATTAATTTGAATGTTTTAAATATATATATGTATAAAATAAATGGGA
Source organism: Philopotamus ludificatus (assembly GCA_022495035.1). Taxonomy (NCBI): domain Eukaryota; kingdom Metazoa; phylum Arthropoda; class Insecta; order Trichoptera; family Philopotamidae; genus Philopotamus; species Philopotamus ludificatus. Next base: position 229,868 of record JAGXCT010037171.1, on the reverse strand, counting down.
TAAAAATATCATTAACATAATTTTAATTTGTGATGATATATTGAATTAATATTTTTTTGTTAATTATCTTAATATAAAAAAGATCAATATTTTTGATGATTAAAACAGCGATACGCCACTGCACTTGGGTCATAGTAAAAAGAACAAATCGAGTCCGCAGGTGTGATTGTCGGAGTCGGGTTCATCACCATTCAACATTCGGTCGTCCCATGGACACCATGCCCATGCAGACCTCTGGCATCTTTCTGATACTGCTGCAGTGCGCTCTCTCGTACAATGTCCCATCAGAGCTTGGCGTCGCCTGGACACAAGCGAGAGCCTATCGACCTGTGGACTACATGGTGGACATCACCAACAACCTCGCAATCAGCGTCCTCTACGAACATAACTTCTTGAACGATAACAACATTGCATTTTCTCCGTACGGATTGACCGGAATCTTGATTGCTCTGTATGAAGGAGTAGATGGATTCTCCTCGGTCCAAATCAGGGATGCAATGAAACTACCCTTGAACAGAGACATCATCAGAGTCGGATTCAGAGACATTCACAGAAGATTACGGGTAAATATATACTTTATTATAATTCTTCTGAATATGGATATGATCTGAAACATTCTTTTGATCACACATGTTCACAACCATTGGTATTGAACAATCGATATAAGCGCATTCCTCCATTCATAACCGTGGTTACCACGACTAATTGCAAATGTATTTTATTTAAAAATAACAAAAAAAGTGACACAGCCAGCGTAGCTGAATATTGACCATGAGACTATGTTCATGTGATCAGCTAAATGCCTATACTCTCTCGCATCGGTTGAGTGCACTAAACTCCATCTATCCTGCAAATGCATATAAAACATTAAAAATGCGAAATCGAATTAAATTATTCCGTAATTCTGTTGGTCCATTTTCAATTTCATTATTTTGATTTACTGATACAATGTTTTCATTTCATGCAGCCGAAGGCTATCTATGTAAAAAATAATGGCTTTTTAATGTGTACTTAGATGATCACTGTTACAGCCAGGTTTCCGTTAAGCTATGCTAATCGGAAACGGTGACAACCACACTGATCTGATCATAACTGTTTGTGGCATGATACGACCGATGATAGATAAACCAACAACCAGTTATGATATCCACGAAAATATTACAGATTGAATATGATTATACCTCTTGAATTAATTAATATTTACATATACGTAAATAATTAAAATTGGCACATTGAAATGGACCACTGTCACAGGTCGTACAACTAGAGCGTTGAGTTAACAGTGTCATTGAATTATAATTAGTACACACAATGATTTAACCTTAAAATTTATGTATTTTTGTTTATTTTGCTATTGTGTTAGATGAAGAGGATTTTGTGATGATGCCATTCATTCCACTAATTGTTTGAATTAATTTTAGACAGGGCTCGACATAAAAACTTTTTTTTAATTATTCCTTCGTTTTTTATTCTCTGAACTGATGATATTTTTGATATGCTACATACTAAAATTTTCGCACCAGATCTTCCGGCGCCCGTGTGCGCCGCACAATCTGGCCATATCTGG